>AUXH01000064.1:0-50125 GCA_000482145.1 Strigomonas culicis
CTCTCTCTCTCTCTCTCTCTCTCTCTCTCTCTCTCTCTCTCTCTCTCACGCATTGTTCTAATCGCTTTCTTATTGTTATATGATATCAAAAAAAAAGTGTTTTTTTTTTCTTTTGTGTATACACATACAGCAAAACGTTTTTATTTTTTTCTGTTGCATCTAGCTTTTTTCAATATATTTTTTTCTTTAGTTATTCCTTATTTTTTGTTTTTCCCCTCCAATTGGTATTCTGTACAACTGATCATAAACCACAACGTAGTAGTGCACTATTATCCGCACACTGGGGGTTGAGACAACTACTGTTTTGCAAGCGCAAAAGGAAAAGGGGAAAAGAAAAAAAGAAAAGAAGGTATTGAGTTAGCTTCTTCTTTCTCTCTTTTTTTCCTTTTTTACATTCTATAGTGTATTTGTTTCTCCCCTTGTATAAATATCTGCATGTGGAAGAAAATATTCCGCTTTTTCTCTTCCAAACGCGATAGTGAAACCATCGGCACGCCCCCCACCGGTGCCAGCTCGAGACTTGACGACGGCGATGGCGCCCCTCTCCCCTCCACGCTGCAGCTGTCACCGAGTCGGTGTGCGAGTCGGTCCGTCACCTCCATGGGCAGCAGCGCGGTCACGGGGCCGCTGCTGCGGTCGCCGTACTCCGCCGGCTCCGCGGAGGCCAGCGCGCCGCTGAGCCACAACATGAGCCTCACCCCCGCCAACGCGAGCGGCGGCGAGGTGGAGCCCGCGGAGGACGAGGACGTGGCCAACTTTTTAGATGACGTGATAGCCGGCAAGACGGACAAGCTGCGGAAGGAGCTCGCGGAGCAGCGCCTCATGAATCAGCCAGATGCGCTGGCCAGTCCACTCAGCTTCGTGCTGGAAGCACAGAACCGCCACGAGAGCTCCAACAACAGTAAAAGCGCGCCGTCCGACGGCAGGAAGGACGAGGACGGCGCGGCGGCGGACAGCCACGACAGCGCGGAGCCCCACCACCACCAGACGGGCCACGCGGACGACCGGCGCGAGTCGGGCGGCGACAGCGCTCCGGGCACGGCCAACGCCAGCATCGCCCTGCAGGAGCGCAGCAGAAAGGGGCGCCACGCGTACACATCCTCCGCGGCGCGCTCACTGCAGGAGTACGAGCTGGTCGCGTTCCTCGGCGCAGGCACCTTTGCGGAGGTCACGCTCGCGCGCCGCAAGAAGACGAACGAGCTCTTCGCCGTCAAAAAGATCTCGAAGCAGAAGGTGCGGGAGGAGGGCTGCGTGGAGCGCACCTTCACCGAGCGCCAGCTACTCGCGAACATGCACCACCCGTTCCTTGTGCAGCTGTACCAGGCCTTCCAGAGCCACACGCATCTCTATCTCGTGCTGGACCTCGCGCAGGGCGGCGACCTCTACAACTTCGAGAAGAACAGGCTCTGGCTCAAGGGTATGAAGCGAGCCCTCTGGAACATGCAGTACCCTTTCTATAGTAAGTACGACGCGCCTTTTGGTGTCGGGGGGGTGGAGGTGGCGGCGCCCTACAGCGAGGCCGGCGCGCGCCGCCTCGCGGTCCGCGCCCGCACACGTCGCGGCCCGAGCCTGACGGAGAATAGAATAGACAACTTATCCGCCGATACGGATGCCTTTGACGATACAGCGGGGCGTTCCGCGAAGAAGCTCTTGCAGTGCATCCCGTTCGATAAAAAAAAGAAAAAGCGCAAGTACAAGAAGGAGAAGGGTAGCGGCGGCCCCCCCGCGAGCGACATGGAGCTCTCCAAGGAGGCGCTGCACAGCGGCAGCATCGCCCCCACGGCCCCCGGGCCCGCGCCCGCGCCCCGCAGCGCCTCGCCCACCTTCACCAAGAAGCGGTCGCTGCGGGGGAGTGACACGCGGCGTAGCACGCAGAGTCAGTCAGCCGAACAGGACGACGACAGCAGCGATGACGTGGTCAGCGACGATGCGCTCTCGGAGCCGCACGCCGGCGGACGCTGGGACCAGCGCCGGGCCACGCAGTGCCCCAGCTCGCCGCGGTCGCTGAAACGAGTGACGCTGCCGATCCCGCAGGCCAGCGGCGGCAGCGACGGCTCCAGCAGCTCGCAGCACAACGCGCGGATGAGCCGCGATGGCAGCTGGGTGTCTGGGGCCGCGAACCCCTACGCGAAGCAGTCGGTGGAAGAGAACGTGCGCGAGCTGAAACGGTTCCTCCTCGGCGTGCGCGCGCCGTCCAAGAAGGAGCTCATCGGCCGTCTGACGGCCGCGGTGCGCGGCTGCGGCACGACCGACATCCGCTCCCGCGACATGTACCAGACGCTGTTGAACGAGATGGGCCACGACGGCGACGGCAGCGGCGTCAACTGGCAGCGCACGTGGCGGCTCGCGCAGCAGCTTGGCCTGCTCGGCTCGGACGGCAAGGTCGCCGTGAAGGTCGGCGACGACTACTACACCACCGACGCGGTGGATGAATTCTCGGGCGGCGCGAACAGCAGCCGGCCAGAGGCCGCGTCCCGCCGCGTGGACAGCGAAACGTCCCCGCCGCTGCTGCCCGCGCGGGGCGGCTCCGGCGCCGTCCCCGCGCCGGCGATGGCGGCCGCCGACGACACCCTCTCGGAGGCCTCCCTCCACTTGCCGGACGTGAACACGCCGGACGCGCGGCGCGCCCTGAGGAACACCAAGCCCCCCGGCTCGCCCTATCGGCACAGCAGCAACAACGGCGATAACAACGACGACGACGAGGACGAGGACAAGGACGCGCCGCCCGTCCAGCGGCGCTGCTCTCCCACGCTCTCGACCGGCAGCGGCAAGTTCCCCGTGCGGCTGCCGCCGCAGTACCGCCGCTCCGGCACCCGCTCGCGCGGCTCCGCGGACCCCGCCGGCTGCGCCGCGGCGGCCACGGACAGCAGCGACAACAACAGCCGCCGCCGCCACCCCTCTGACGCCTGCACGCCGCGCGAGGCGGACGTGGCGGTCGCCTCGCACCCGCTCGCCGCCGGCGGCGCTGCCACACCGCCGGCGACGTCGGAACTGCCCAAACCGATGCACACCCCCAAGAAGAGCGGCAAGCGGCGTACGCCCACGTCGGCCCGCCGCGGCGCCAAGGCGGCGGCGGGCGGTGGCGTGGCGGACCTCAGCGCGGCCGCCGCGCACACGCACAACCACCGCGTCTCGCGTAATGACTACAACGCGGCCTTCGTGCCGCGCTTCATGGGGGACTGCATGGTGCCGCTGCCGCCCTTCGTGGAGGACCACTCCCGCATGCCCATCCGCCTCGTCGCCTTCTACGGCGTTGAGATCGCGCTGGTGCTGCAGTACCTGCACAACGAGGGCTTCATCTACCGCGACCTCAAGCCGGAGAACATATTGATGCGGAAGGACGGGAACCTGATGCTGACGGACTTCGGCGTCGCCAAGTACCGCAAGGGCGCGATGATCAACAAGGGCGCCGACCACGAGAGCGGCGACGCGGCCGGCGGCGACGGGCAGGGGGCGCGCACCACGAGCTTCACGGGGACGACGCAGTACATGAGCCCCGAGATGCTGCAGGGCCTCCCCCACGACGCCCGCACGGACTGGTGGTCCTACGGCTGCCTGCTCTTCGAGTGGTGCAACGGCCGCAAGGCGTTCGACGGCAGCAACCAGTACAACCTCTTCCGCTCCATCGTGGAGCGCGATGTGCACGTGGACGCGGAGCGCGACTTTCACCTGACCGCGCTCGAGCTGCACACCTACGTAGCGCAGCTGCACCACCGGCACCAGGAGATGGTGCGCGGGGTGGAGGCGCAGAACGAGTTCAAGAGGTCATTCCGCCACGCGGCGACGGCGACGGTGGTGGACGGACTCGCCGGCCTCAGCGCCTCGCTCAACGAGGCGAGGAACCGCATGCAGCAGGCGGAGCGGGACGCGACGCCCCACACGGTCGCATCGACGGCGACCGCCGCGCCGGGCGACCAGGAGCAGCCGCCCGCGGCGCCGGACCTGGACCACACCGTGTGCTACGCGGACACGAGCGCGGACCGCCATGAGACGGGCACCGCGACGCCGCACTCGCCCAACCGGCCGACCGTCGCGCACGACGGCCGCGGGGCCGCGAGCGACGCGCTGAACGCCGCCCTTGCGCGGATGAACAACAACTTCATTCTCGACGGCAGCTTCGACCTGCGCAACCCCTCCTTCAACGCCTCCTTCGCGAGTCTCGGCAACGGCTCTTTTGTGGCCTTCCCGAAGGAGGTGGTGTCCATCGCGGGGACGCCGAACAACCTCTCCCTTCACGTGGGGACCGACGGACAGATATTCGCGGCGCTGGTGCCCGTGTCGAGGGTCGAGCCCATCACGGCCACCACCCTCACGCCCGCCGCGCGCGACGAGTTTGTGCGATACGCCGCCAGCAAGTTGGAGGAGGCGAACGACCTCCTGGTCGACCTTGTGAAGCAGCTGCTGCACCGCAGCGCGGACCAGCGGCTCGCCGGCGCCGCCGTGCTGGAGCACCCCTTCTTCACCTGCCCCTACGTGCTGTCGCAGCTGTACCACCAGCAGCAGGATATCAACCGCTACCTCCACGCGAGCGGTGACCCGCACCGGCGCAGCCCGGCGCCGTGGTCGCGCTTCGAGATCCGCACGGACGCGGACGGCCTCTTTGTCTGCGTCGACACAGAGGAGGAGCAGCCGCAGCAGCAGCAGCCGGCGCGGGAGCCGCAGCCCTCCGCGGGGGCCAGCCTGGTGGGCCACGACAGCACCACGACCGCGTCGCCGCACACGCAGGTGCCCAGCGAGCGCGGCGGCGGCGGCACCAGCCCCGTCGCCGCGGACGACCCTCTGATGGAGCTGCGGCCGCCCCGCGCCGCGGGCGACTGTGTGACCTCCATCTCCGCGAGGGAGTTCGTCTCCCGCTCGCCGGCCCTCGCGCGGCCGCGCAACTGGCAGGAGCTGTTCCTCGAGCACAAGATCGCGCCCATGTACGTGCCGCGGCTCCGCACGCCGGATGACCTCCGCTACTTCCCGGCGGCGGTGACGGCCACGGGCCTCAACGCCGCGGCGGAGCAGCAGAAGCGCATCCGCGAGGCGAAGGAGCAGAAGCGCGAGCTGCTGCGCCAGGCGATGGTGAGCGCCGCGGCGCAGGCGACGCCGGTCGGCGCGGCGCCCGCCTCGCTGCGGCTCGCGAGTCTCGACTACCAGCCACTGCACAACTACTCCTTCGACGACGCCCTCCTCCGCATGTCCGAGCACGTCGGCGGCGGCCGCGCCGCGTCCGCGGCGTCGCACCGCCGCCACCAGTCCATGGACCTCACCGCGCTGCGCGCGCCGTACAGCCCGGACGACAAGGTGGTCAGCACGGCGCCCCCTGTCGCACGGCCGGCGCAGGACGCCGCCGCTGCGGACGAGCCGTCCGCCGACCCCGTCGCCGCGCTCTTCCGCGACGACCCGGAGGCCTCCATCGACGACGACGCCCTCGCGGAAGGAGCCGCCATGCCGACCAGCAACACGCTGCCGCCGGAGGCCGCGGTGGAGGTGCTCCAGGCCACCCCGGGGCTGCTGGGGCGCCGCGCCGGCGCCGTGCTGAAGGGTGACGACGCGCCCGCCGCGCTGCAGCGCCGTGAGAGCGGCGGCGTCGCGGTGGTGGGCCGCGGAAAGGTCGTCGCGGTGCCGCCGTCCGCCGCAGCGGCACCGCGGAAGGACTTCACCGCGACCGCGCGCAGCGCCGACGCGGCGGCCGCCTCCGACGTGAGTGTCAGCCCGCCGGCTATGCTGGAGGTTGCGGCGACGGACTCCGTGGACGCCACGCCGGCCGTCAGCGTGACACGGCCGCCGCTGCTGACCGCGGGCGGCGTCAGCCCCGCCGCGGCCGAGGCGCGCGACGCGCTGGACCAGGCGTGGCCGCAGACGGACTGCGACGCGGCGAGCCCGCTGCCCGGGGTGGATGAGAGCGGCAAGAGCTTTGCGTCCTGCATGGACGCGAGCGGGGCCGAGAGCGCGACGGAGGAGATGATGGCGCGCACCGCCATTCTACCGCGGGAGTTTGTGCGGGCCGCGCTGGGCGGGAAGCGCAAGAGCGACGGGAAGGAGGCCGCGGCGGCCGGCGCCAGCGGCAGCATGGACTACTACGAGTGCGATGCGCTGGAGGAGCGCGGGCCGTCCCTCTCCACCTCCCTCGATACCACCCTTCACACGCGCACCGCCTCGCAGCACGAGGACCGCACCCCGCCGCTCGGCGCGGTGGATGCGCCGCACGAGTGCAGCCCGCTGTACCCCGACACCGACAGCACGCTCGCCAGCAGCACCGAGCTGCGGCAGGCCACGGTGCCGCCCATGGCGCTGCCATCGCAGGACGCGGTGGAGGATACGGTGGCGATGAAGCTGAGCCTGCGTGAGGCGAGCACCGACAGTGTCGCGAAGGCATGGGCCGCGGCCGCGCCGGTGGAGGCGAGTCCGCTCGCCCATGTGCACGTGGTCGTTGCCGCCACCGCGGCCGCGGCGCAGCCGCTCCCACTGGCGGAGCCCGCCGCCGGCGGCGACCCCCACGCGTCGCGTAGCTGCAGCCCGTCCGACCCCATGACCACCTCCACCACAGCCTCGGACTCGAAGCGGCCCGGCACGGAGGGTGGCGGCGGGCCGCACGGGGGCGGGCTCTACTCCATGGTGCACGGCAAGGCGGTGGGCTGGAGCTTCGGGTCGGACCCCACCAGCTGCACGAGCGCCGAGGAGCCGGCCGCGACGGTGGCGCGCGCGCCGCCCACGCCGCCGGCCGCCGCGCCGCCCTTCGTGGCGGAGGTCACCCTGCCGCAGCTGCCGAGCGGCACCACCACCTTCGTCGTGCCCGTGACCTTCACGGGCAGCACCCAGCACGACCCGTCGAGCCGCGGCAGCAGCGCGCCGCCGCCGCCGGTGGCGGCCATGCCCATCACGATCCCACTCGTCTTTGTGCAGCCCACCGCGATGGCGGACAACGCCTCCTTCGGCGTGTCTTCGCGGGAGAACAGCGTGCACTACGACCACCTCGCCCTCACCCAAAGCGGTGCCTCGTCGCCGTCCGTCGGCCGCCTGCGCCATGAGCGGAGCTCCGTGACCAGCAGCAGCACCACCGCGGCGCGCACGATGACGCACGAGAACAGCCGGCAGGTAACGCCGCACCCGCGCTGGGTCAGCTCCGACGACGACGACGACGACGACGGCGAGGAGGAAGAAGCGGACGACCGCGCGTCGGAGAGCGGCTACTGCGAGGACGCGGAGAGCGGCGAGGACGGCAGCAGCAGCGATGAGGGGGAGCCGGTCGATGACAGCGACGGCACCCCTTCTTCCTCCAGCAGCAGCAGCAGCACGGATGAGGGCCTCTTCGCGGACAGCGGGCGCGAGGCGCTGATGGCGCTGCAGCCGCTCATCCGTGGGGAAAGGGGGATCCACTCCCCCACGCACTACTACGGGCGCTCGCCGACCGGCACCAAGATGGCGAACTTCCCGATCGGCTACTTCCCCAGCAATGCGGCACCGTCGGGTGGCGGCGTGGGCGTGCCGACCTTCATGGCGGCGGCCGACGCCGCGCTCCCGCACTCGCCGGCCGCCCTCCGCAGCCACGAGGCGCACGCGCTCGACTTCAACAGCGGCGCCTACGCCCCGGTGAACACACTCAGCGGCGTCGCCTACGACGTCGGCGATGACTTCTACGGAGCCGCGCCGCCGCCGCGCCTCGGCCGGCGGCCGAACAACAGCAGCAGGGTGCTCGAGTACACGTACAACTGGGAGGGCAGCGGCCTACGCGGGCGGTACGGCGTCACGCCGGTGGGCTCCATGGACGACATCACCGGTGAGACCCGCAACGGCGGCCATCGGCGCAACTTGGCGGCACCGGCGCCGGCGCCGACCTCCGGCAGCAGCGGCGGCGGCACGGCGGGGGCCGTGGGACGCAGCAGCACCTTCACCACCACCGACACGCGCGTGCCGCCGTCGCAGCTCTTGGCCATCGGCGGCATGGCGGAGGACGGCCTTTCGATGGAGGACCACAACAGCGCGGCGGAGGTACACGAGCAGCCGACGTGGCCCCGCGGCAGCCACCACGCCGTGGACAGCATGGAGGACGTGCAGCAGGTCATGACGAGCACCGACGAGGACGCGGGTGCAGACAGATTCTTCATGAACAACGCCGCGACCACGTTCGACCACTTCCAGAACTTCTCCTTCACGTCGCCGCAGGTGCTGCTGAACTACTACGCGGCCAGTGGGGGCGCCGGCGGAGCGGCGGGCACGAGCTGCACGACCACCGGCACCCATACGAACAGCTGTAACAACAGCAACACGAACAGTAATAATAATAGCTATACCGGCCACCAAGAAAATGGTACGGACAACGAGCTCTTCAACAGGAGCGATAAGGAGTAGCCGTAACCTTATACGTGTATATATCCACACACTCTATGGCACGCAAAGGTGTAGGTATGTGTAGCGTTGTGCAGTCGTATAAGCTCCCCTGCGCTTTTTCTTTTCTTTTCTGAATTGTACTATTTATTTATAATCCATGTCAAAACAAATCACTGCGTATTACTTATTCTTTGTGTGCGTGTGCGTGTTTCTTTTCTCGTGTTTTGTTTGCGTGTTTTTTTTTACTTTTTTTTCCTTATCTCTGTCATATGCAATATCATACGCACATGACACCACCACAAATAGTTCGCGGACTATAATGTAGACGTTGTACGATTCATGCATGCTTTTCTTTTGTTTTTCGTTCTTATCGGCGTCTTTTTGCTGTTGCTTTGCGCTCTGTTGTTGTTTCTTTCATACCCTTGGTGGTGTTTTTTTTTGTTGTTGTGTTTATTTGCTTTTCTTAGACAATTTTTGTTTTGTTACACTTGTTATTGCACTTTCGGTTGTGTGTTTTTGTATAGAATCTAATGAGGCGACATGCATTTTGTTTCCATAGTAACGAACACTAGTATGTCCTTCACGATCTTTCGCGTGTATATGTACATATGTTTTCTGACATGCTCTACATTAGCATACTTCCTCTCCGTCCTTCTCTTCCACTGATGCCCCTTTTTTTTTGTTGTTTTGCTCTGCTTTCTTTGCCACACTAGCTGACCTTCATACATACTTAGATTAATTAAACCGATTTTTAAAAAAGAACAAAGGGAGAAAACAAACATGACCACGGTTGCGAAAGAAGGCGAGGTGAGTTTTCTCGATGCGCTCCGTGCCCGCTACGGCACGGACGACATCGCGAACTACAACGCATCCGACTTCCTTGTCGCCACGAAAGCCAGCAGCCCCTCCGCGCGCCCCGGGAAGAAGTGGGAGCTCGTCGGGATGGAGAAGACCCGCCAGCAGCAGAGCCGCTACGACAAACTCGTGCACGTGGTGCTGCGCAGCGAGGGGATGACGGTGGCGGTGAAGCCCTCGGAGGTGTACGCGGACGGGTCCGGCCAGCCCTTCCCAGACGAGCTCGCCGCGGAGAACATGAAGTCGCTCACGGAGCTGGACCTGTCCGCCAACGAGCGGCTGCCCTTCGCGGAGATCGCGAAGCTGATCGGCTACTTCCCGCTCCTCGACACACTGCAGCTGTCCGACATGCCAGCACTGCTCGTTCTGCCGCCGTCGCCGTCGCCGTCCGCCACCGCGCGGCTGACGAGCGCGCGGCTCACGAAGCTGGTGCTGAACAACGTCGGGTTCACGTCCATCTACGCGCTGCAGACGCGGCTGCTGGACGTGCCGGCGCTGACCGAGCTGCACTTGGACGGCAACCACATCACCGGGAGCTTCATCTTCGACTCCGCGGCGCAGAAAGAGTCGGTGCCGGACCTCTCGACGCTACAGTTTCGGAACGTCCGCACCCTTAGCCTGGCGCACAACGCGCTTCACAGCTGGAGCGAGCTCAACGAAACCCTCGTCGCCATATTTCCCCAGGTGACGGCGCTGTATCTGACGGACAACAAGCTGCCGAACATTGTGCTCCCCGCGGAGGGAACCGCCGCTATCGAGGGCAACTTCACCTTTCTGAAGAAGCTGACCTTGCTGTGTCTGAACGACAACCCGCATATTACCGACACGGCCACCATCGACGCGATCCGCGAGCTGACCGCGCATGCGGCGGAGCAGCAGGCGGGCGCGGGCGCGCCGGACAAGAGTCACATGGACAGCAACAACCGCTACCGTCACTCGCTGTTGCGCACCTTTCGCATTTCCTACGCGTACATCATGCCCAGCTGGAACGAAACGCTGAAGCGCATGTTTGTGATCGCCTCCCTGCCCTCCATCACCCTGCTGAATCGCGCGTCAATCCGACGGAAGGAGCGGACAGATAGTGAGCTTTTTTACCTGCAGCGCGGCCTGGCCCAGCAGCAGCAGCAGCAGCAGGGCGGAGAGGACGCAGCGCAGCCGCAGCAGCCCCGCTACCCCCTCCTCCCCCTGCTGCTGGAGCAGTACAAGGACGTGGTGCTCTCCGTCTACACGGAGGGCAGCACAGCCAGCAGCGCCGGCGCGACGCACATCATGCTGACCGTCACCCTCGTCGTCACAAACCAATTTGTGGCGACCGGCAGCGGCGCGCAGCAGAAGGGCAAGCCAAAGGCCACGAATGCGCCCTTCCAGGTGCAGAAGACGCTGCCCAGCAGCCTCACCATCGCACAGCTGAAGGCGCTCGTAAAGGCCACCTTCCAGATCGACCTGATGCACCAGAAGCTGGCGTACGTCAACAAGGGCGAGGCGCAGAGCGGCGCGGCGGAGCAGCCGGTCGAGCTCACACAGGAGTCTCAGAGCCTGGGTTACTACGGCGTCAGCGACGGCGCCGTCGTGCACATCACGGACACGTCGCTGCGGTGAAGCCGCGCGGCGCGGCAGCAGGTAGATGGCAGTCGCAACACATGTATGCACCCACGACACACACCCCTACACACATAAGAGAACACATCTAGAAAGGAAAAAAACACTATGTGCAATATACGCTTGCGGTGAGCTTTGCATGGGCTTCTGTAATTGTTTTTCTCACTTTTTCAATGGCATACCAAAGGTACCTCCACCACATTCTCTCTCTATCCCTCTCTATTTCCCTTTCTCGCTCTATTATTCGACGTTGTATGTGTATGTCAGATACGAGAAGAAGAAAGGCAAATGCGGCGTCTCTTGCGTGGCGCCAGCTGGCTGCGGCGCGCGCCCGACCAGCGCTGTCGCGCCCTCTTCACAGTCAGCGCCCCGGTGCTCCTTCCGCACCCGCAAGATCGGGCGGCAGCGAATAGA
Organism: Strigomonas culicis; assembly: GCA_000482145.1. Lineage (NCBI taxonomy): Eukaryota > Euglenozoa > Kinetoplastea > Trypanosomatida > Trypanosomatidae > Strigomonas > Strigomonas culicis. The sequence continues at coordinate 11,182 of AUXH01000064.1, forward strand.
AGGCGGCACAGCGGCGGCGGCGGCGGCGGCCGTGCCCCCGCTGCGAAGATGAGCGGACCGGTGAAGGACCGCTACCCGCCGCTGTCAACCGACCTGGCCGACCCGCGGCGGCGGCTTGCCATCCTCATCGACGGCAGCGCCCTCCCGCTCTTCCCCTCCGCGCCGGCGGCGGCAGGCACCGCCCTCGACGCCGCGGCGGATGGCAGCGCGGCGTCGCTGGAGAAGCTGCTGCTGGACAGCGCGCTGTACAACACGCTGCTGCCCGCCGTCGCACAGGTCGGTGTCCCGGTGCTCATCCGGCTCTTCTACTTCCAGATGCTGAACGAGTGGGCACCCTTCTTCACCCATCCGCAGCAAAGCCCGTCGATGGGTGCGGCGGCGGCGTCGGCGACTGATACGGAGCGCGGCGGTCGGCGGAGCATCGAGACGCGGCAGCTCAGCACGAACGTGGCGGCCACCGCGCTGCAGCTGCCCGCGACCGCACCGCCGGACGGCGCCAGCACGAGCAGCACCAACGACAATCATATGATTCAGTTGGAGTTTTTCCGTGTCGAGCGTTTCATTCCCATCCCCATGCAGATCGAGGCAGACGCGCAGCACATTTACAACTACCGCCACTACAACAAGATCGAGGGTGTCTGCTACGTCTGCCACGAAGTGGACCGCGCCATTTATGAGCGACTGATGGAGAAGAATGTGCAGCCGCATCCGAGCAGCCAGAAGAGCTTCTTCAACCAATTTCTGTTTGACGAGTTAGGACTCGCGCGGGAGATGGCGAACGATGGGCGGCAAGGGGATGGCTCCACCATGTCCCCGTCCACATAGACAGATCCAGTAAGATTTGTGAAGGGATGGACCCTTAGGCGTGGGCGGTGGTTTGACTATGACTAACAGAGGAATACACACAAGTATGCGCATGTAAACAGGATGCTGCCCTCTCCATGCAAGGGCATAGCAGCCCGTCTGCTCAGGATTTATTGTTGCATTATACGTATCTCTCTCTCTCTCTCTCTCTTTCCCATTCGTCTCTTTCTTCTTCATTGTATGAGAAGGAATTAGGTTAGCTATCTGCACTTCTACAACGCACATAAGCCATGGGCTTCGTTGACCGCGGCGGTGGTCGCGAGAACAAGGGCGGGAGCCTGCGCCGCTCCACGAAGAACCCCGGTGCGGCCGCAAGCCGCCGGAAACAGCAGAAGGTGCTGAACGCCCCCTCCGCGCGCGAGGCGCCGCCGCTCCTGCCGGCGTGGGAGCCGTACCGCCACGCGCTGCTCCAACAGCAGCAGCAGCAGCAGCAGCAGCTAGAGGAAGAGGGGAAGGGGGGGGAGACGAGCGATCAGGTGGTGCTGCGGCTGGCAGCCGAGGTCGCGGAGGCACAGCAGCGGCAGCCGCCCTCGCACGGCGCGAACGTCTATGTGGACGGCGCGGTGTCCCTGCTCACGCGCAAGTTGGGCGACGAGACGGAGAACATCATCCGCCGCGCGCGGCGCAGCGGCGAGCTCGTCGCGCTGCTCGCGTGGTCGAGTGAGCTGCAGCGCCAGCCACAGCTGCTGGAGTTGTGCCGCACGAACAACAACAGCATTGTGGAACAGCAGCAGCACGAGAGGGAGAAGGAGAAGAAGGTGCGGGCCGTGCGCTTTGCCGGCGACGCCGCCGCGGCGGATGCGCTCGACAGCGACGCGGTGGAGAACGACTTCTGCCTGTACACGCTGCTGGGTGTGCACGTGAACAACATCGACCGCACGAACAGCGCCGCGCAGGCGCAGTGGATGACGGACCTGCGCAACGACGCGAAGCACAGCTGCGTGCTGGGCGTGCTCACCGGGCTGGACCGCTCGCGCGCCGCGCAGACCCACTACGCACAGGAGGCGGTGCTGGCGCAGTGCTGGCAGGTCGCCGCGGAGCTGCGGCTGCCGCTGGTGCTGCACCTCTACACCAGCAGCGGCGCCGACCGCCCGGCCGCGGAGGAGGAGCTGGACCCCGCCGCGCAGACCGCCGAGCGCGCCGCGGAGCTGCTGACGGAGCTGATCGCGCAGGCCGGTGCGGACGCGGCCAAGGCACCGGTCGCGGTCGTGCTGTACAACGCGCTGCCGGTGCTGGCCGTGTCGCCGGCGCTGCGCCATCTCGTCCGCGCGCACCGCCCGCCCGCGTCGCTGCAGCTCGTCGCGCGGAAGGAAGGCGACGACGCGGCCGCGGTCAGCGTCCCCTTCTACGCCATGGTCACCGCCGACGGCATCACGGATGGCGGCGATGGCGCCGCCATCCGCGCCGACTACGTGGCGCTGCTGCACCCGTCGTCGCCCACGGAGGCCGCGGTGGTGGCGCTGTCGCAACTGCTGCTGGCAACCGGCAGCCCGTGGTCCGTGCCGCAGAACATCGAGGACGCCGGCATCCGCGCGATGCCGAACGAGCCGAGCAACTACCCCTACGTGGCGCGCGCGGTGCTGGCCGCGCTGCGCGGGCCCACCGCCCCGGCGTCGGAAAAGCAGCTGCTGGATCTGACGCTGCTCAACTTCCTCGCCGTCTTCTTCGCGGAGACGCTCGCGGGGGAGGAGGAGGGCACGGACGAGGAGGCGGACGGCGGCGCCACCCCGTCGCCGCCGCCGGCGCACACCGCCTACATGGCGGGTGCGGCCGCGGAGGACAAGGAGCTGCAGGAGCTGCTGCTTCAGGCGGCGCGCGAGCGGGAGGCGCTGGAGCAGGAGGCCCTCGCGGAGGAGGCGCACGGCAAGGACGACGAGGACGACCACAGGAAGAAGAAGGAAAAGAAGAAGAACGTGAAGGCGAACAATCGGTCGAACTTCACGCACTTCCGCAATAAGGATTTTGCACCCAAGCGGGGGAAGATCAACAACCTCCTCGAGGCCGAGCACAGCGGCGACGACAGCCAGGACGACGAGGGCAGCCACGAAGAACACCACGACCCGCACCAGCCTGCTGCCGGTGATAACAGCAGCGATGGCGAGGATGCCCAGGAGCAGCAGGAGCCCACCTTTCTCTCTCACAAGAAGAAGAACAAGAAGAAGAACAAGCAGCGTGGTCAGCACGCAGCGGCCGATGACGAGGGCGAAGACGCCGTGGCAGATGACAAGTTGCAGAAGCTCACAACGGTCGATAGTGACAGTGACAATGAGGACATCATGAAGTTAACATCCGACCAGAAACGGAATCAGAAGAAGAAGAACAAGCGCCAGAAGCAGCAGCAGCAGCAGCAGCAGGAATAATAAGAATAGGATTTGTGTTGGCGTTCCGTTGCAAACAGTATGCGGAACGGGAAAAAATATATAGTTTTAACAGCTAAAAGAGAAACGAGAGAGGAATTTCCATTAAATATACACATATATAATATACCATCTAATCTCAAGAAAGAAAGAAAAAAAAACTATCGATATCTTGTTAGGATTGTTGTCGTGCTACATCGCTTCTCTTCCAGCAACCGCGGTGTACAGCAGGCCAGGCCATAACACGGAGAGACAGCTCCGTCGAATGTAGACGTTGTTCGCTTCATTTTTCTCTTCCTTCTCTTCGTCTTACCGAATGTAGTTGACTATTGAAACAAGAAAGAAAAAAGGCTCTCAAAATGGGACAGAACAACACCGCTCCCGCTCCCGCTGCCCCCGCGGCGCCGGCTGCCAAGACGCCGGCGTGTCGCATCTGCTGCGCGTGTCCGACCGAGCGCCGCTATCGTGACGAGTGCGTGCTGCTGAAGGGCACGGACGAGTGTGAAACCGAAATTAATAACTTCTACAAGTGCCTTTTGAAGGAAGGCTTCCCGCAGGAGGAGGTAGATACGCTGCGTAAGAACACGAAGAGGATGTAGACGGAGAAAAAAAAAAGTGTCTACTCAGACATTTTTTCTTTTTTTTCTTCCTCTTATCTTGTGGTTTTGTTTCTTTCATTACATGTCACTTTCACAAAACGAAAGAAAAGAATCATACTCTTCTCGTCTCTGATTATAGCAAAACATAAGATAAGCTTGGATTCGAGTTGAACCGTAACACCGATTACCATTATTATTACAGTGGAAAGCTTTGTATTAGCATGTAGCTTTGGTTTTCGATTGTCTTTGTATATGTGCTTTTATTTCCTTCTTTTTTATGTTGTCGGTTTCAAATGAAATAAATACTAGGTAAATTGTTCTCTTTCCCTCTCTCCTCTTCCCCCTCCCCCATTCAACGGTTTGTAAACAAGGCCAAGGGTACCTTTGTAAATTTGTATGTGTATAGACATATACACACCTTCACCGCAGACGAATAGAGTAGCCACACCGATCGTGCGTCCGATGCATGCCAGCAGCCAAGTGAGTAGCGTACGCGCGGCGACGACGGTCAACATGCCGGGCAGCGCCGCGACGGCGCGTTCCACCGACACGTCCGTCAGCGCGACCTACCAGCGGCTGGCGGCGAGAAATCGGCTGTTCATGTTCCTGGACAACGACGCGCTGTCCTTCTGCGACCCGCAGAACTACCTGCACGTCTACCTCACCTACGACTACAGCCTGGGCACGAGGCAGGAGAAGGCGGAGGAGGAGGTCACCACGCTCCTCTACACCGTTCTCTATGACATCGTCTACAGCTGTTACCTCGACGCCGTGAACGCCTTTCTGCAGCTCTCCGAGGACGAGCGGAAAAAAACGGTGCTGCAGTCGGTGCCACACGCGGCGGTGGGGCGCAGCATGCACTGGCTGAGTGACGGCGGCCCCGGAAGCGTCGGCGCGGCGACGCACAAGCTCAGCATAGTCAGCCGGAGCTTCGCCGAGCCGGGGGAGGAGGACGCGCAGGACGGCGGCGAGCGCAGCAGGGAGGACGTGGCAGCGAGCCCCACCACCGCGAGGAGCAGCGCCATCACGCGGAAGATCAACATCCGCGCGCAGGTCCTCGACGCGCTGCTGCGCCAATGGCCTCACGAAGAAGAGCGCGCTGGCGAACCGGAGGGCGCGGGCGCCGGCCGTGCGGGGCGCCGCGTGGGCTACGGACCGCCATCCGTCCACCTCTACGTCGACATCATCGCCTCGCGAAAGTCCATGAACGCGAGTGTCACGACGACCAAAGCCAAACCGAAGAGCGACGGCACGGCGGCCGCGACTCCGGTGGGACCCTACGCGCTGGGGCAGCACATCTACGAGGTACTGGACCGTCAGGACGTCTCATACTTCGCGTCGGGCGAAGAGCGCGACGGTCGGCTCAGTCCGACGTACGACAGCAGCAGCAACAGGAACGACAACACATCCACCACGCTTCGTATGAATAATAATAATAATAATAATAATAATATGAATCCAAATGCGAATACGCCGAACGGGGTGAAGATGATGGGCTGCGTGGTGGGCGTGTCCGACTCGGTCAACAAGTTGGTGATGCGGGACGTGCTCTTCCCGTTCCGCCGCATATCGCACCACCACGGCGCGACCCGCAGTCCGTCCCTCGGCCCCGTGATGAGCACAAACGGTGCGCTGATCAGCCGTGCGGCAAAGATGCCTACCTCGCAGGCAGCGGAGCAGCTCGATCAGAGTAGACTCATGGTTTGCTTTCCAAAGTGGTAAAGAAACCAGCGCCGCTTATACACGAAGTTCTTTTTGTTTGCGTTGTTGTCCTTTCCATGTATTATAATTCATAGATGCCTATATGTGCACCTTTTGCAGCATCGAAAGAAAAACAAAAAAAGGTATTAGTCTTGAATGAATGCTCCGTTGCCAAGCAGTAAAAAGTGTTTTGACGTTTTTCAATGTACTTCAATCATGTTGTGGATGGTTTGTCTTTTCTTCTTTTGATCTTCCTCTTCATTAAAGTGAAACACATTGTAGCAGTAGGTCAAATATGAGGCGCTCTCTGCCGACACGGTTCCCCATCGCCTCCCTGTTCGCTACGTGGCAACACCGCGGTGCTGGCGGCGGCGCGCTCCGATGGTGGCAGCACGCCGCCTGCGCGGACGTCTGTGTGCGGCGCGGCGGTGGTCTCTGCGAGCCGCGGCGTGCCCTCTCTCTCAGCGACCTGGCCAAGGCGATTTCCGAGATGGACACCGCCACGACGCCCTCCACCACCGCCGTGCCGCGGCCCCGGGCGTCTTCGTCAGCATCGCACGCGACGGGCCACGGCAGGCCGCCGCGCGCGCCACAGGGGCTGCCCGCCATGTACTTCGCGCCTGCCGCCTTCCGACAGCTGGAGGCGATGCCGGCGCGCGGCCTCGTGCATCTGCTAGAGCGGTACGTAAAGCTGTGCCACGTCGGTGAGATGGTGGCCTGCCTGATGGAGCTCTGGCTGCGGTTGCGGGTGCGCTGCCAGGTGGTGGAGACCCACCGCGCGCTGCGGGCCTGCGCGGCGGATGCCTCCGCGGCGGCGAGCGGGGCGGCGGCGCGTGGACACGGAGAGAAGGAACCGGAGGCGATTGTGCGCGCAAAGGAGCTGCTGCTCTTGTGCCTGACCAACGACCGCCCGGCCGACACCGAGCTGCTGAACAAGCTGCTGCTCTTTGTCCTGCATGCACTCGTGAAGTCCAACCTGTTCGAGCTGCAGGACGTCTTGGTGCAGCTCTTCGGCAAGACGCGCGCGGCAGCGGAGAAGGCGGCGCCAGCGGTGCAGCCGTATGAGGCGATGCTGCGGGAGCGGGAGGCCGCCTTGCTGCAGAGCGCCGCCGTCCTGCTCTTGTACGAGGAAGGGGCCCTGCCGCGTAGTGACACAGCGGATGGACCCACCGCCGACCACGCCGTGGCGAACAAGCACCCCGCTGACACGGAAGCAGCGGCGGAAACAATAAGGGAGTATAAGTGCTTCTTGAGTCACAACTATTTGGCGCGACAGCAGGACGCGTGTGGGGCGAAACACTATCACAACAGCAATGCCCGTCCGCTCAATGTCTATTGCAACGATCGCCACTTCTATGCGAAGCAACTGGAAGGCCTTCTTGCCACCAGCGGTGCGACGTTTTCGCACGAGCGTCAGGCGGGAGAAGGAGGCCGCTCAATGGTCCACGCCTTTGTGTACGAGCTGTCTTTTTGGGTGGATGCGCTCCTCAACACACAGGTCTCCTTCTTCAGCCTTCCGGAGAGCATCGCCTGTCTGCACCTGTACCTGCAGCAGAAGTGCATGTTCAACCATCTTTTCTTCTACACCCTCGTGGACAACGTCACGACGCAGATGCGGCGCAGCGATGCGGTGGGCGGCGGCGGCCCGCACCAGGACGTCGACCTCAACGACATGGCCTCGCTGTTCGATGCCATGTCCAGGTCACAGGAGCGCCTCATACGCTGTGCGGCCTTTTTCCAGCACCCCCACCTGCGTGCAGCACAGGGGGAGGGAGCACGCCGCGCGGCGGATCGGCCGGAGGAGGAGGTGCAGACAAGCTTTCACGACTCCCGGCCTCCGCGCAGCCACGCCGGGGCCCCCCACATGACCTCCGCCGCGCGGCGACAGACCCTTTTCAATGAGACCAGGGAGCGAAATGCCTTTCTAAACGAGGCTGTCTTTCTGCAGTGCACGCAAAAGTTGATTTCTTTGCTGGAGCGGATCCTTCCGCCGTCGGGCGGCAGCGACGCGGCCGCGATTGCGCACGCCATCACGCCCTCGAGCTTCTTCTTCCTCATGCGGGCGCTCGCGAAGCTGCAGCTCCACGACCCGCGCGTGACGCCGCCGCTCCTGCGCTTCTGCCGCGCCTACCTCGCCCACCGCCACGTCCAGCCTTACTTTCTCGGCCCCGTGCTGCTCTTCGGCCGCGCGCCGCCGCCCGGCGCCGACGCGGTGGCCGGCGGCGACGCGGTCGTGTGCGGGCTGCTGATCCACCACGTGCGCCAGATCCTTGCGCGCCGCGGGACGCGCTACGCGGTCGCCAACGCGCAGGCGGAGGGCCCGCCGCGCGACGCCCGCCCCGCGCGCAGCCTCGCAGCGGAGGAGGAGTATGAAGAAGAGGAGGAGGAAGAGGCGGATGCGCTGCTGCTCTTCACCGCCGCCGGCCGTTGCGACGGTGCGGCGGCGGGTGGCGGCGACGGCGGCCCGCGGGACGCGGGGGCCGCGCTGGCAGGCGCCGGCGCCGGCTACAAGATTAACCTCATCGAGCTGCACAGTCTGCCGCTCTTCTTGGAGTCCTTCGTCCGCTTCTTCCAGCTGTCCGTCGCGGTCGCCGCGCCGGATGCGGGGGAGGGCGGCGGGCCCGCGGCCACGCGCGGGCGGCTGTGCGCGGACATGCAGCAGCTCTACACGGATTTGCTCACCGATGTGCAGAAAGGCATTTGGGGAAATGAGCACAGCGGCGGCACCGGCGACGGGCAGCACGTCGATATGATACTCGCAAAGCTCTCCTTCCACATGGTGGAGAAGCTGTTAGTCTCTCTCTTACAAAGCGCGGCTGTCATTGAAGAGACCGCCGCCGCCGCGGCGGCAGCACCGCAGCACCCGCTGCTGGTGGAGCTGGCCTACGCGTGGGTCTGCTGCGTGCGCACGAAGCGGCTGCCTTTCGAGTCCTCCGCGCGCGCGCCGGCCCCTGCGGCCGCCTTCTCCCGCGGCTGGTGCCAGCAGGCCACCGCCCTCACGCACGAGCTGCTGCGCCGCGGCGTGTTGGGGGAGCTGGAGCTGCGCCGCCCGCGCGGCGCGCGGCCGCGCGTGGCGCGCCGCCTCACACTAACGGAGGCCGCCCTGGACTGCGCGCCTCGCGTCGGACGGGCAGTGCGGCAGGAGAAGGTGAACATCTTCGCGTCGCGGCGCCGGAGCCGGTACCGCAGCCAGGGCGACTCGGAGGGCCCCTTCGCGACCCCGGCGGACGTGCCGACGTGGCTGGTCTTCGCGCGCTTCACCAAAGTGATGCGGTACGCGGAGCAGCAGCTCGCATAGGGATCGCTTACCGCGGCGGTCGATGGTCTCTGCTCGTTTTGAATTGTATGTGTGTTTGTGGGGTGTCTCTCGCCCGTGTGCGAGCTGCCGCTCCCGCTAAAAGAGGAGCGGTGCGCTCATGCGTCTGCACTGTCACTGCTCTTGTCTAGTGTTCTTCTCACAATTATGTTGCCGCAACCTTCTCGTTCATCGTGTACTCTCCACCCTCCCCCCCCCCCTCTCTTGTGTTTGTGGTTCTTTTTGATGGTGTTCGTTTGCTCGACTGCACTGTGTCTCTCTCCTTCCCTCGCTCTCTTTCTTTCCCTCCTAAAGAACACATTTGTGCTGCCGCCACACCCACCAACCACTATCGATTCATTCACTCTCTAGCGCGATGGAAAAGGTCCGGACCTACTTTATTGCACGCGGCGCCGGCGACACCCTCGCCGCGCGCATCCAGCAGTTCCCGCAGAGTAGTGCGACGGTGGAGGAGGCCGCGACGTGCCTGCGCTGCTTCCCCGCCCACGTTGCCAAGTCGCTGTGCTTCCTGCAGAAAGCCAAGGTGGGCGCCGGCAGCGGGGCGGACAATCAGGTGCCCATCGTTGTCGTCACCGCCGGCCACGCGAAGGCGGACAACAAGAAGTACAAGGCCGCCTTCGGGCAGCCCTCCAAAATGTTGAAGAAGGAAGACGTGGAGGCGCTCGTCGGCTTCCCGCCCGGCGGCGTCTGCCCCTTCGCGGTCAACGACGGCGTGCGTGTCTATCTCGATGTGTCGCTGAAGCAGTTCAAGGATGTGTACCCTGCGTGCGGCACCATCGACAGCGGCATGCGCATGTCCGTCGCGGAGCTGGAGGAATACTCCACAAACTTTGTGGAGTGGGTGGATATCTGCCTCGGCTGGCAAGAGTATCCGGGGGAGGGCGTTGTCGACGGCAACCTCGCGTAAGTGAGTTTTTGTCCGCCCTTTCCTCTACTAATATTATCATTATTCAAAGCATACTTGGTCTTTTTCTTTTCTTTTCTTTTCTCTTTTTGGCTGACGCCTCTCCCACATAAACGCCCAACTGTTATATAGATACATTTTTTTATTATTGTTGTTTTTTTTTGTTGTTTTCAATTCAGTGTCGCTAAGTGTTGTAAAATGCTGAAGCACACTTTTTTTGTTCGTATTACAAAAGACCTTTCGCCTTCTATGTTTTTTTCTCTCATTCACTCGATCGTGAAGCGGCTTTGCACATCCGATAAATGATCTCTGGTGCTGTTGCAATTTCATCTCTTCCTCATTTTCACTGCTCTCTTTCTTTTTTTTTCTTGTTTTTTGTTTTGTTTTAAAATAAAGTCAGAAGAGTTTGTATCAGTATCTCTTCTTTTTTTTCTGCCTTAATTATTCTCACAAGGTTCATACTTTTTTTTTGGAATAGGGTCTTTCACTTCTGTTTTTTTCTTTAGCCCCATACACATACATATATATACTCAATTGTTTGATCCTCCCTTTTATTATTATTATTGTTTTAGCTTCTCCCGCACAGATATGCCTCACACTGCTAGTCTGTCCATTGCGTACATTCGAAAACTGCAAAAAATATATGTTCACTTCCAAAAAAACGGTGGTCTCAACCGACCGGATGGATGCACCCTCGTGCAGCTGATCGACGACGATGACATCTCCACCTGGTTCGTGCAGCTAAAGTACAAGGACGACAATGGAGATGACTTTTACGTCTCGCTACGCATGTGCTTTAGTGAGGACGCGGACGCTGGCTCAAGCCCCACAGCCGCAGCAGCGCCCCTCACAGCCTCTCCACCAGCCGCGCCGCAACGCAGCGCTCTGGGCCATGGGGATGCGCAGACAAACGATCCGGCGCGCTCATCGAGCCACTGCCACAACGACGTGCCGGAGTCAACCAAAAGGGAGGCGGGAGAAGCGCATGCCGCAGCGTCTGTGGAACAGAAGGACGCGCATGAGGCAGCCGCCGAGGCGCAAGGCTGCGAGCGCGCCGAGCACCCCACGCCCCCACCCAGCACCGCCGACCGGCCCCACGCGGACGGGGCTGTCGCCGCGGGGACGGCGAAGAAAGCGGCGCTGCCGCCGGCGCAAGGCATCCATGCGCGCCTACCGCTCGTCTTTGTCGTCGCGCCACGCCTCGTGTCTTCCTTCATTCACCACGGCGCCATCTGTTCACTCGAGCTCATGTCGCAGCAGTGGGAGTTGACGGCGGAGAACGTCGCGATACTGATCCGCTCCCTCTATGAGACGCTCAACCCCTTTGAGGGCGACGGCCGCGTCGTCGTCGCGGAGGCCGCCGCGGCGAGCGGCCAACCGAGCCGCGACGCCTACACAGAGGAGGAGCACCGCTACGGCGTCGCGCACATCCACAAGGCGCACCCGCATCTGTTCCGCGGCTGCAGCACCGCGCCGCCGCACCACCCCCACCGCCACAGCCCACCCGCTGTCGCGGAGGAGGGAGCGGGGGAGGACACTAGTAGTGTTACCAGCGATGACGACATCGATGCGTGCCTGCTCGCGTCCTTCAGCGGCAGCAGCTGCTGCAGTCTGTACAGCTGCGGCGGTCGCTGTGGCTTCAGCAGCGGCGACGACGACGACGACGAGGGCGGCAGCAGCGGCTGCCTTCCTGTTGGCGAGGCGGCGGCGGGGGCCAGCGGCCTGCTCGCGGGGCCGGCCACGCACCCGTGCACCAGCCCCTGCCCGCCGCTCACCGGCGAGACGCTGTCGCGCTCCATCGTGCCGGCGGCCTCCGCCGGGGTGGAGGAGGGGGAGGACGCGGAGGCGGGACGGCGGTCGAGCGGCTGCCAGCACCCCCACCGCCAAAGACAGCGTGAGGAGTTGCCGCACTGGCAGCGGCGTCACATCTGCTCGCACCTGCATAAGCGATGCGCGTGTCGATGCACCTCCGGCAAGGCGGAGGGCGACAGGCACGAGGTGCGCGTTCCGGTGACGACGCAGGAACAGCTGCTCTTCGCCGCGAATGAGCTCGTGCGCTACCAAAAGGTGGGGCAGAGGAGATGGCGGCAGCAGCAGCAGCAGGACGGCAAAACGGGCGCCCGGCACCCGCCGGCGCACGCGGATCGGTATGCCTTCAAGGCAAAGATCCACACCGAGGCACTTGTGCGCGAGCACCGGGCGAGGCGAAATGAGAAGGACGGCGTGGCATCACACGTGTGCGGACCGACCCCTCTGACGGATAACAACCGCAAGTTTGTACAGGTGATTCGGTCCGCCACGACGCAGGAGCGGCAGCTCCTGTACGAGGTGGTGCTGCCCTCGCTCACCGAGGCGGACGAAGAGCGCGACGGTGCCAGTGCGGCGCCCCATCGGAACGAGCGGTACGTGGTGCATATCAGCGGGGACGGCATTGTGACGGAGGGGGCGCTGTGGCACCGCGCCCACGGCACGGCGGCGGGCACGAGCGAAAACGGCGGCGCCACGCAGTGCCACGCGTCCTCCAAAAAGCAAAAAGGAGACGCGGTGGCGCTGTTTTTCCGAAACAAGGAGGACGGCGAGATGGTCGCCTCCACCGCACACACACCCGCTCTCCGTAGCCACCGGAGTGCCTACTGGCGCGCGAACAACACGGATCACCTGACGTCCCTGCTGCTGGACGAGGGCGAGGAGGTGCCCACGACGTGCATCCCGGCCCACCTGACGCTCTGTCTCTCACACGTGTACGTGTACGGCCACCTTCAGATCTTCGGCAACCTCATCCTCAAGGACTGCGTGTTTGTCGGGACCATGAGCGCGGAGCAAGGCGCAAACGTGCGGATCCTCCGCAGCGAAGTCGCTATCCACATCGAGGATCTGCTGATGCTGCCCGCGCTCGACCGCCGAGCCGAGCCCGAGGACGAGGCCGGCGGCGGGTGCATCCAGGTCAGCAGCGGCGACTGGGGCGAGGGCAGCGGCAGCGGGTGCGCCAGTCTGACTGAGAAGGGGTTCAAAGGGGGGGGCGGCCATCCGAAAAAAAGGAAGCTGAAGGCCTCCCGCCGAGAGGGCATTCTCGCCCTCGACACGAGTCGCGTGGAGATACTGAGCAACACGCTGGTGTACCGCATCCGCTACGACCACACGCAGCAGCGGACCATCTCCCCCTTCGCGCTGACGCGGCTGGAGAGCGGCGTGTCGGCGTCGTGCTGCGCGCCGCGGTCGCACGTGCCGGAGCCGCCGCCGTCCGTGCTGCGGCGCGTCATGCGCTCCATCGTCCTTGTCTCGAACCAGGCGCGGCTGCGTGTTGTGCAGTCGCGCCTCGACCCGTGGGTGGGCAGCGAGCGGACCATCTTTGCGGAGCAGGGCGCGCTCGTGGACGCGAGCCAGAGCACGTTCCTCGCCGGCCTCAACAGCGCGGTCGGCATCCAGGGCTGCCGCGCCTTCTTCGAGCGCTGCCTCTTCGTCGGCGTGCCGTGCAGCCCGACGCCGCTGCTGGTGCAGGACACGCGGCGCGCAACCGGCCTCAACGCGGAGCTCGGCGGCCTCCTCACCGTGCGGCACTGCGCGGCGCAGCACGTGTACTTCGGCTTCTCGGTCATTGCGCACTCGGTCGGGCACTTCTACGACTGCCACGCGGTGGACACCGTCAACGGCTTCACGGTGGACGCGTCCACCGCGCACCTGGAGAACTGCGCCGCGCGCGCGCACCACGTCGGCGTCTTCACCCTGCGACAGGCGAAGTGCGTCGTCACGGACGACCGCGGCGGCGGCTTCACGGCGCGCTGCCAGGCGCTGGCGGCCGCGACCGCGCAGGCGGAGCAGGTGGTCGACGACCACTTCATGTACTACCACCGCGCCGCGAGTGCGCCGGACCACTCCCTCTCGTCCTCCTCGTCCTCCTCCACGGGCTCCTCCTCCTCCTTCCCCTCCTCCGGCGCCGACGACGGGGAGGCCGCGCGGCGGTGGCCGCCGCTGGACGTCCCGCCGGCGGCGGGCGGCGCGCCGCAGCCGCGCAGCGCCCTGCAGCGACTCGCCGCGCACGCGAGCAACCCGCTCCGCGCGGAGCTGCGCCACGCGCTGCGCCGCCTCGCGACGCGCGAGAGCCTCCTGCGGCCCCACGAGCGCGACGACCTGCGGCGGCTCGTCGCGTGCGGCCTCTTCTGTCTCACGCTCGCGCGTGACGACGCCGCGGGGGAGCCGCCGCACGCAGCGGAGGTGGCGCCGTCCGAGTGCCCGGTGGCCGCGGTGGCGGGCGGCGGCGGCAGCTGCGGCTGGCCGGTGGCGGGCAGCGACGCGTACCGCTTCGTCGCGGCGATGGACGCGCCGCACTTCAACCTGTGGCGGGCCGCCGCCGCGTCGGTGCCCACGTCGCCGTGGATGCAGAGCGACACGCCGCCGCACGGCTCTGGCGAGCGGTCCGCGCGCATCGCCTACTACGACGACCAGCGGCGCGGGCCGCAGCCGGGCGTCTTCTGCGGGGGGCGGTTCGGCCTGGAGGTCAACAATGCGCAGCTCAAGGCACACGGCGTGTCGCTGCTGCAGATGCAGGACGCGCCCATCTACGTCTACGACGGCAGCCAGGTGGAGCTGGAAGACGTCCTGGTGCTCAGCACGGGCCACCCCGTCGCGCAAACGCAGGGCTGCGGCGTAAAGGCGGTGCGCGCGCAGCTGCGGGTCTGCCGCTGCCTCGTCGTGGACTACGTCTTCGCGTTCGCGGCGATCCAGGGCGCGGTGGTATCCTTCGAGGAGTGCATGGCGCTGCGCGGCGTCAACGGCTTCACGATCGACGCCTCGCACTGCGAGATGCGCTACTGCGGCGCGGACACGAACCACGTCGGGGTGTACGCCCTCAACCGCGCGCAGGTGAACATGAAGGGGACGCCGCACCTCGTGGGGGTCACGTCTACGCTGCGCACGCCGCCGCGGCTCATCTGCGGGGGCCTGCCCAGCGTGCTGCGCGGCGGGCTCTACGGCGTGGAGGCGCAGAGCTGCCACATGACGTGCGTCGGCATCACCGTGCTGCGTGGCAGCGACACTGGCTTCAACGCCTACACCGGCAGCCAGATGCACCTCGACCGCTGCCTCGTCGATCTCTCGCCGGATGACGCGGCGGTGTACGTGTTCAAGCAGCAGCAGCAGCAGCAGCAGCAGCAGGTGCCGTCGCCGCAGCGCGCCGCACAGCAGGCCTACGAGGTCGCGATGGCGCGCATGGCGCCGCTCCTGCTGCCGGAAGCGGATGCGTCCCTCGCAGCGGCGGAGCCGACGGCCCTCGCCACCTCCCCGCCGAGCGCCGACCCGCTGCACAGCGGCGCCGCGGCGGTCAGCGCGAGGAGCTCGGGCGTGAAGACGTGGGCCTCCAGCCATTGTGTCGCGCAGCACTGCGAGGTGCGCTGCACCGCCTTCGGCTTCGCGGCCATCGGCCCCGGCGCGGTGCTGGAGGCCGGCCACTGCACCGCGAAGCGCACCGCGAACGGCTTCACCGTCGACAGCGCCACGATGGAGCTGGTCAAGTGCAGCGCGAACAGCAGCCACGTCGGCATCAGCGTCGTGTCGCACGGCCAGTGCGTCGTGCGGCGCGGCAGCTACACCGCGCGGCGGCACGCGGTGGAGGTGCGCGGCGGTGTGCTGCACGTGCAGGAGCACGTGAAGCTGTACGGCTTCGCGCACGCCGGCCTCTACGCCCACGACGGCGCCCACCTCGAGAGCGACGCCGACAGCGTGCTGGACATTAAGTGCCACAAGGCGGGCAGCCCCGCCGACAGCCAGATGGAGCCGCCGCTGCCGCTGTTGCGCGGCAATGCGGCCCCGCTCGGGCCGCTGGGGCCCTACCTGGCCGCGTGCGACCCCGCCGCGCTGCTGCCGGTGTGTCTGCTGCTCGACCGCGCGACCGCGCGCGTGTCGCAGGCCGTCCTCGGCGGCGGCGCGCGCTGCGCCGTCCACTGCCTCCCCGGCGCCCAGCTGTACCTCCGCAACGCGCACCTCCACGACTTCGCGCTCGTCGGCGTGTGCGTCGCGCGGGAGGCGCGGCTCGTCGCCTGCGGCTGCGGCCTGCACGCCGCCGCCGGGGGGCCGGAGGAGGGCCTCGCGCTCGTCGTGCAGCCCGGCGGCGTCTGCCAGCTCGCCCTCGGCCCCGACTACGGCGAGCGGCCGCTGCCGCCGCCGCCGCGGCGCGACCCGCGGCCGTCGACGAGCGACGCGGCCGCGGGCGACCACGCGGAGGCGGGCGAGGCGAGCACGTCGGAGGAGCACCTGCCGTGCCTCTTGCGCTCCGAGAGCGACGCGCGCGCGCGGCTCGCCATGGAGCGCAGCGGGCAGCCCCCGCGGCGGGCGCGGTGGTGGCACCCGGCCCACCTCCTCGCCGCGCTCTTCCGCGGCCGCCCCGACGCCGCCGACGGTGCGCTGCAGGGCGGCCTCGCCGCCCTGCACACCGCCGGCGACCGCACGGCGCTCGGCCACGCCTCCATCGCGGGCGCCTACACCCCCTTCCGCCGCCCTGTCTGCTCCGAGGCGGAGGCGGCGGCGGCCGCGCTGCCACCGCCGTTTCAGGTCGCGCTCATCGGCCGCTGCCACGTGGAGGGCACCGCGGTGGTGGAGCGCATGCTGATCGTCCAGCAGCCGCGGGGCGGCAGCGCCCCGCCCGCGCACGGGTGCCTGCACGTCTGCAACGGCGGCGCGCTCACCGTGTCGCAGTGCCTTGTGCAGTGGGCGGAGCCGCCGCTCGCCGGCGCGGCGACGCTCTTCAGCTGCGAGGATAGCACGTCCCTGCTGCGGCTGCGACACACCTTCTTCTCCGCCGCCCCCACCGCGCGCGCCGACGGCGGCAGCGGCGACGGCCTGCGGGCGACCGTCGCGGCGCGCGGCGGCGGCCGGCTGCGGCTGCACGGCGTCAGCTCCACCGCGCTGGCGGAATGGCCCTTCTTCGCGCCGGCGCCGGTCGCCGACCGCCCGCGGCGCGCGAGCGGCCCGGCACCACCGCCGCTGCAGCTGGCGCTGGACGTGCGCACCGGCGCGGTCGCGCGCTGCGACGCCTGCGCTCTGCACCACGTGGCGGCCGCGGCGAACGGCCACGTGAACCTCCACGGCTGCCAGCTCTACGGCGCCGCGGGCCGCGCGGCCAGCCTCCTCTCGCTCGACGCCGACGCGCACGCCTGTCTCTCACACTGCAAGGTCTTCACGTCGCTGCTGTGCGGCCCGCGCCTCGCCGTGTCCGCCGCGGCCGCCTCCTCGCTGACGCTGCGCCACACGCACCTGGTCGGCTGGCAGGCGCCCTTCGTGGACCTCGCCGCGCGCAGCACCGCGATTGTGGACGGCGCCTCCGCCGGCACCGTGCTGCTCGCGGAGACGGAGGAGCGCAGTGAGGACGAGGCGGACGCCGCGCGCGGGGCCGCGCCGCTCCTCTGCGGCGATGCCAGCAGCGCCGTGTACCTGGACGCGCCGCTGCTGCCGCCGTACCGCCGGCTCCAGGCGACGGTGAAGCAGATGGTGCAGCTGCCGCAGCGCTCGCCGCTCTCGACGCCGCTGTCGGTCGACGAGGGCGACGGCGACGACTCGCCGCAGTCCTCCAGCAGCCGCGGCAGCCGCGAGGTGGCGCGCGTGCCGCTCGTCACGCGCGTGTGCGTGCGGGCCCCGCCGCGCACCACCGTCGTGAGCCCCTCCACGCTGTCCGTCGCCTCCGCTGGCACGCGGCGGGTGTGTGACTCGCTCTGGTGGGTGGAGGAGGGGCTCGAGGCGGCCGAGGCGGAGGAGGTGGAGGGAGTGGGGCGCAAGAGTGTCTTCGCAGCCCCCGGCCGTCGCGGCTCGCACTGGCTCACAGAGAAGATTGCTGCAAGTACTCAAACAGTACGCAAATTGTTTTCTCATTGATGAATTTCTTTTTTTTTACTTTTTTTTCTGTTTTCCCTTTACTACTGTTACTATGACTATTAGTATTCTCATTGGATTGGACTGTTTGTTATAGGCGTTTTTTTTTCTCGTTCATTCTTTCCTTGTGCTGCACTGTGACTATAATAATGCGTATCTTTATCTATATATATATATATATATATATACGTGTACTTTTGCCAGTGTGTCTATGCGTGTTGGTCAAAAAAAAAGAGATGCTATTCTCCTCCCCGCTGCTCTACAAATAGATTTTTTATAAACTATTCAATCCTATTTTGAGTCGTTTTTTTTTTTTGTAGGACTCGTTCTTTTCTTTTAATCGTGTTTTTTGAGGAAAAAACTGTAAAACAAACAAACAAAATAGTAATAAACTAGCAGTAACGTCAAAAATATATATATCCATAGGAAAACTATAATCGAAAGAGGTACACACATAGAGGAGTATATATGTCTTCCCATTATAAGGAGATTAACAATGCCTTTGAAGACTGCCTAGGTCAGGTAGGCTTTGCGGCCGGCATCGCCATCACGGAGGCGCAGCCCATCAAACAGCTTTTCCAGTCGCGCGCCATGTCGCTGTCGAGCGAGGACAGCATCTCCGGCACCTCCTTCGCCTTCAAGCCCATCTACACAAAGCATGCCCTCCTCTCCGTCGTCAACGAGGTGCTGGCGGATCTCAAGAGCACGGCCGTGATCGACCAGCTGCAGGACGAGGAAGAGACCCGTCTCGCGTGGAAGTTCCTGTCGCAGGTGGTGAAGCGCGACAGCGCCATGACCGAGACGATCAGCGCGGCGCTCGTGCGGTCCGCGGTCCATTACCACTACGCGTGCGCCCGGCCGCGGCAGTTCGACATGTTCGTCCACCTCAGCGCCACCGAGATGTTCTTCGTCGACGGTGACTCGCTGCTGATGGCGGCGCTGTCGTATGTGCAGGTTGACTGGGACCTGATGCAGCCCGTTCATGTGCTGTACAACGCCCAGTCGCTGCTGAAACGGCTGCAGGACCGCGGCGCCCGCTTCCACGTCGTCTTCTTCGACAACCAGCGGTGGTTTTGGGAGAAGGCCCCGCAGAAGCTCTTCATCCGCGAGGCGCTGCGGCTGTCGCTGCTGAATGTGTCGCAGAGCAGCGGCGGCGCGACGCTCACGGTCGAGAGCTTCCCGAGCTACGCCTCGGAGGAGTTCCAGGCCTACGTGACCAAGTACGACCCCGAGTTCATCCTCATGTCGGACGGCGAGCAGCTGGGCACCCCGAACGACCTGCTCCGGACCTTTCACCACACGGACGAGGCGAGCCACGCGGCGGATACGGCTGGGGTCAAGCGGCCCTATCGTAGCCTCGTGGAGGACGAGGCGCACGGCGACCGGGTGGCCTTCTACTGCCGCACCTTCCTCCTGTGGGCGACCGCGCACCACATCAAGGTCGCCTACTCCTCCCGCATCGTCGCGAAAGAAAACGCGCTCATCGTCTTCGCGGTGACGGTCGACAGCAATGTCTTCGCGCGGGCCCTCATGTTGGAGAAGAGCGTCACGGAGCTCGCGCGGGACATGGAGACGGCGGTGGCGCTCCCCGCCCTCAGCGAGGACGCGATCGCCGCCGCGAGCGACGACGGCATCCCGCTGCCGGAGCAGGTCGTCGCCGGCGCGGTGCACGCGCTGCTGCACAACGGCACGGCGCACAGCGCGCAGACCACGCAGCTCTGCCAGGCGCTCGTCGTGTGCGCCTACGCGGCGCCGCTGCTGAGCGTCGAGCTCCGCGCGCAGGCGGTCGCGCCGTCGGCGGCGGTCAGCGCCTTCCTCAACACGATCGCGCCGTACCTGCTGCAGGTGCTGCTCGTCCGCGGCTGCGGGAAGGGCAAGGGCAAGGAGTACGATCTCTGGGACGGCCACCTGCTCTGCGCGGTCGTGCACCACCTGCGGCAGACGCCCACCGCGGAGCTGCTGGACGAGGACGGCACCGCGGACATCGAGTACGGCTGGAAGGGCATCATGGGCAGCGACGCGCCGTCCTTCACGACCGCCGCGCTGACGGCGCTGCCGGAGGTGGAGTTCGCCGCGCCGCCCAAGACGATCGCCTGCCCGCGATTCACGCACGAGCTGGTCGAGCGGCTGACGGCGTCCTTCGCGGTGCGGGGCCACGTGGCGAACAAGCCCTTCCCGCCGGGCTTCGGCCTCGCGAACAACCTGTCGGGCTGGGCGGTCTCGCACCCGCTGGACGAGCTCAACGACGTGGTCGACACCTACGCGGAGGAGACGCGCGCGAAGACGATGACGGACCGCGAGAAGCGCAAGGCCGTGGAGCTGGAGGCCGCCTTCATCAAGGACGCCACCGTGCAGGCAGAGTCCATGGACATCCGCTTCACGGACCCCATCGCACTCGTCTGCTCGGAGCCCTCCTCGGAGAACGACGAGGACACCGCGGAGAGCGGCAAGAAGGGCGCCGGGGGCGTGCCCAAGGCGCACAGCGGCCAGCGCAACAAGAAGGTTCGCGGGAAGGACGAGGTGATCCGCGAGGAGACGAACCTGAACGATGCGAACCGCACGGTGCGCGAGAACCACCAACAGATGGAGAACGTGCTGAAGAACGCGGCGAGCGCCAAGTCGCCGGACGACCGCGCGCAGTCCATCTCGACAGTGCAGGCCTTTCTGCAGCGCCTCAAGAAGTCCGCCTCCTTCTACAACAAGTTCGACCCGGGCTTCATCCTCGCGGACCCGGAGGGGGCGACGTACAGCCTCCCCCTCGAGCTGGACATGTGGCGCACCATCGTCGGCGCGAGCGGGATGGGCGAGTCCGAGATGGTGTACTCACTCGACGGCCGCACCGGCGCGGCGACGCGGATGACCGCGACCGGCGCGAAGCAAACGCTCTTCGTCTTCCAGATCATACAGGGCCTTGTCGAGCAGTGCGTGGGCGGCCCGGCGAGCGGCGGCGCGAAGGGGAAGGCGGCGAAGGAGACGGTGAACGCGACGTGGGATAAGCTCGACCGTCTCCGCACGAGCAGCAACGGCAACCTCACGACGCCGTACGAGGTGGCCGCGTTTCTGCACTTCGTGGCGCTCAAGTACATCCAGTACCACTTCGAGTGCCGCCTCATGTGCAGCATCGTGCGCCTGCGTCTCGACAACTGGAAGGAGGAGCGCGAGCGGGCGCGCATCAACAAGGAGCAGCCGAACATCCAAGTCGGCATCCCGCTCTTCCTCTACGTGCACCACACGGCACTCGCCATGGTGCGCAACTTCGGTGTCTCGCTCTCCGTCGACGAGGTGAACCTCCTCCGCAGCGCGCTCGCCTTCTTCGACTTCCCGGCGGCGTACGACGAGAAAGTCGACCGCGCGATTGCGCAGTGGCAGGGCAAGCCGCTGCCGGTGCTGCCCGCCACGATGCGGCCGCGGGAGGCGATCTACCGCGAGTCGCCCGAGACGATGCAGCTCATGCACATGGGTCACCTGTTGGAGCGCCCCATCATCCCGCAGAAGGACTACCGCGTCGTGTTCAACCCGGATCAGTGGCAGCGCGATCTGCTCGACATCGTGGACCAGCGCGGCAGCGCCGTCGTGTGCGCCCCGACGTCGGCCGGCAAGACGTTCATTTCCTACTACTGCATGCTGAGCGCGCTGCGCACGTCGAACACGAAGGTCGTCGTGTACATCGCGCCGAATCGTGCGCTCATCAACCAGGCCGTCGCGGATGTCTGCGGGCGCTACGGCACGAAGCAGTACACCGGTGGCGGCACCAACGTGTACGGCGTGCACGGTGGCGATGACTACCACCGCTTCCACGACAAGTGCCAGGTGCTCGTGACGCTGCCGGAGGTGCTGGAAACCCTGCTGCTCGCGCCCAAGTACAAGGAGTGGACGAAGCGGCTGGACTACGTCATTCTGGATGAGATCCACACCATGGAGAGCAGCGGCAACGGCGACGTGTGGGAGCGGGTGTTGGCGCTGCTGCCGTGCCCCTTCGTCGCGCTCTCCGCCACGCTCGGCGAGACGCAGCAGCTCTGCGGGTGGCTGAACCGCGTGCAGGGCCGACTCGAGCAGCAGGAGCAGGCCCTCGCGGCCGCCAAGCAGGGAAAGAAGAGCAGTCGGAAGAAGCGCGACTACACGGTGCACGACATCCCCCGCAGCGGCGCCATCCAGCGGTGGAACGACATCCAGAAGCACATCTATCTCCCCCCGCCCGGCTACGCGCCGACGCTGAAGAAGCTGACGGCGACCTATACGGAGCGCCACATCCAGGACCTGCACCCGCTGTCCATCCTGACGCTCGACCAGTTGCGCAACGGCTTTCCGCCGGACATCTCTCTCGTCCCGAGCGAGGTGGTGCAGCTCCACGAGCGCATGGTGCAGCACTTCAACGAAAAGGTGCTGCAGATACCGAAGGGCGCCGGCGCGCAGCCGCAGGGACCCTGGGCGACGCTGCAGATCGTACACGACATGAGCGCGCAGCTCGCGAGCCTGATGCCGGAGCGCTACTTTGCGGAGACGAACTACATCACGCAGAGCCAGGCGAGGCAGTACGAGGCAGACGTGAAGAACGCCTTTGTGTACTGGACGATCCTCAGCCAGTCCGCCGTGCAGCACCACCACGCCGGCAGCGAGGACGACGTGCTGTCGCCGGAGGAGGCCGGCGAGTTCAGCGCGGTGATGCTGGACCTCTGCGAGAGCATCCTGCGCACCTTCTCCCAGCACCTCTACGCGGACGAGGTGAAGCTCGAGAAGTACGCCATCACAATCGCGACGGAGCGCGGCGAACAGCTGCAGGACGTCAAGGCGGCGGCCCCCGGGGCGGCCAGCAAGAAGGCGCCGGCGTACTTCCCGGACTCGAAGGAGTTCATCGGGTCGAACATTATCAGCGTGCTGCGCGAGCTCAACACGCGCAAGATGGGGCCCGTCATCGTCTTCAGCTTCGAGAGTGAGGACTGCGACGACCTGGTGAAGACGGTGGTCGAGCAGCTGGAGCTCGCGGAGGCGGCGTACCGGCAGACGGAGGAATTCGCGGCCTACAAGGCGAACATGGAGCGCAAGGCGGCCGTCAAGGAGGCCACGCGCCGCCAGCACGAGTCCAACCTGAAGCAGAAGCGTCTCGCCGTCGACGACCGCGGCGAGGTCTCGCGCGCCGACCGCGAGGCGGACAACATGGACAACGACGACGAGGACTGCGAGGTGCCGGATGTGCTGCCGGAGTTCACCTTCATCGGGTCCGCCGTCAGCTGCCACGAGGAGGTGCGCGAGGCGATCGACGTCTGTGAGAAGCGCGGCGAGCCGCTGCTGGCGCGCGCCATCAAGCGTGGCATCGGCATCCACCACGCCGGCGTGAAGGGCAAGATCCGTCGTCTGAACGAGATTCTTTTCCGTGGCCGCCACTGTGGAGTCATCTTCGCGACCGAGACGCTTGCGCTCGGCGTGCACAGCCCGTGCCGCTCCGTCGTCCTCGCCGGCGACCACGTGCTGCTGAACACGACGCAGTTCCGTCAGATGATGGGCCGCGCCGGCCGCCGCGGGCTCGACAGCATCGGCCACCTCGTCTTCCTGAGCATCAGCATGAAGAAGATCACGCGCCTCATGACGAGCAGCATGACGGTCATCAAGGGCAACGTGCAGCTGACGCCGGTGACGCAGCTGCGGCTGCTGCAGCTCTACGACTACGTGCGGCACCGCTCCACCGCCGAGCGGCCCTCCAAGCACGCGGAGGAGTGGAAGGAGTACGCCTTCCAGCTCGCGGAGCGGCTCTTCGTGAACCCGCTGTACTTCCACGGCCGCGAGACGGTGGCCGGGGGCAACATGGAGCCCTTCTCGGTCGAGCTCCTGCAGATGCTGCTGGGCTTCCTGCAGCGCCAGGGGCTGCATTACAGCGACCGGCCCTCGTCGCTCGGCACGCTGCTCGTGAACGCGATGTACGTGTTCCGCAACGCGGGGGTGGGGGTGGAGGGCTTCGCCTTCCTCTCCATGCTGGTGCGGGGCGTGTTCGAGCAGGCAGACTTCACCGGCCCCGCCGCGCAGCAGCTCAACACGACCGTGTACCCGCAGGAGCCCTCGCAGGAGAGCTGCTCGGAGGCCCTCGCGGAGGTCGTGGCGTACCTCTTCACGATCCACCGCATCTGCGGCCTCCCGCTCGAGATCCACCGCTCCGCGCTCAGCGACCCCGTCGTCACCGCGCTGTGGGGGAAGAAGGCGGCGGCGCGGCAGCACCGCGTGGTGCTCGCGCCCCTGCACAGCTGCCTCCGGCAGGTCCCCGGGGGGAAGGCGGCCGCCACGGTGCTCGACAACGCCGCCGCCTTCCGCGTCGTCTCCGCCTTCTATGCGAACCTCGCTCAGCAGCTGCGCGCGGAGGAGGCCGCCGGCGACGTCGCCGCGCCGGCGCCGGGACGCCTGCCCTTCATGAAGGGCGCGAAGAGCTTCGTCTTTGCGAAGCACAACAAGGCGGTCGAGATGCCGCTCACCGCGAAGCTGCAGGCGACGACCGTTCCCTTCGCCGCCCGCGAGCCCTTCGTCGCCATCAGCGGCTGCGGCGATAACTTTGCGGGGGTGGAGGATCTCTCGTGGACGCTGCGCAGCGGACTGCTCTGCGACCGGCAGATGCTGCCGGTGCTCGACTTCACCGATGGCTGCCGCCACGACGGCGCGCAGGTGCTCATCAACGCCTGCGTCGCGGACTTCATGCGGTGCCAGGCGCAGGTCGACTCCATCCGCTCTAACTATCGCTTCACGCTCCTGGAGGACCTGAACGGCCTCACGCAGTCCGAGAGCTACGCCGTGCTGAGCCGCGTCGAGCACCTGCTGTCGAACCTCGCCGGGCTGTTCCGCCAGGATCCGCTGCCGCCGATGGAGGTGCTGTCGTCGCTCTTCCCGGAGGAGGGCGAGGGCGAGGCGCCCAAGTACTACGCCGGGGCCCGCCGCGTGCTGGACCTGGCGACTCGCCTACACGGCCTGCGCTCGCAGATCGACAAGGACTACTCCGGCGATCAGTTCCGCATCAAGATGGAGGGGTGGAAAAAGGAGAAGAAGTGAGCCCCCGCCTCCTAAGGAGGGACAGAAAAGGGAGAGGGGAGAAGGGGGGAAAGGCATACAGCCTTGACATCTCTTCTCCGGTTCGGTAGAGAACAACGTCGGAATCAACACATGACAGTCTTGTCTTTATTGCTTTGCCACCAATATCGGTTGATCTGTGTTGTGTTATTGTTTTGTTTTTGTTTTTGTTACCATCTGTCATAAATGATTATCTCTGATAATAAATAATAAAGCAGTTAATATTTTTTTTGTTGTTTTGTTACTATTGTTTGTTTGTTTAGTTTCTCTCTAATTCTAATAGTATATATCTCCACTTAACAATTCATTATTAAAAAAAGTCTATACAAGCATACTTACATGTGCTTCAGTGCCCATCATTCGATATGGCAACCCCAAGTATATATACTTATATACTTGTGTGTGTGTGTGTGTGTGTGTGTGTGTGTGTGTGATGCATGAGAACTTACTAATATGTATACGTGGTTTTTTTTTCTTTTCATGCTCTACCATCTGCCTCCTCCGAAGTATTTGCTGTCGTGCACACACGTAAGCACTCTTTTTTTTTTCAACTTTGGTATCGTCGTTCTTTTATCTCTAGGGATGGACCCGCCTTCATTGTCTCACACCACGGACGCCGGGACCGCCAGCGAAGTCGAAGTCATCTGCCGCTTCTGCCGGGGCGCGCGGGGTACCTTCGTACGGCCGTGCCGCTGCGACGGCTCGGTGGGGGCCGTCCACGCCCGCTGTCTAGCCGAGTGGGTGGCGCGTCGCGACGCGCTCGCCTGTGAGATCTGCGGGGTGGAATACACCATGTACAAGACCACCTCCACAGGTGATTCGAATCGCATGTGGTCCCTGGCCAACTGCAGTGTTATGACGCGCTACGTGGCCAGAGAGTTAGGCGGCTACAGCGTGTGTGTGTTGCGGGTGCTGCTGACAGTGAGTGTGATCGTCTGGATGCCGCTTCTGTTGTTCGTCTTGTATGAGCGGATAGGGATGCAAGATTTTAAGGATGTTGCGCAGATGTTGGTCATGTTCGGAGACGACATGATGTACTTCGCGGTGATCAAGTTATGTATGTGGGTCTTCGGCGTGCTCATCGTCCTCCTCTCGGCCGGCGCGCTCGTCCTATTTGAAGGATGGACGACAATGGTGGCGCGCCTGACAGAGCACGAGCGGCAGCGCGCTCCCATCGTTGCGGACGGTGCGGCGGGTGACGTCGGGGGTGCCGCGGCCCCACCCCCAGCCGACGCTGACGGAAACCATCGCCCTCCGGCGGCGCTGAACCCCTCCGAGGAAGAAGCGGTGGAGGCGATGAGCGACTTCGATGCCTCCTACCATCAGATGAGAGGGCAAAGCATCACCCGGGCGAACGTGGCATTGGAGCGCGAGCAACTCCTGCGCTGGCTCCAGAACCAACTGCACCCCACCGCAATGCCCAACCTCTTCCGTATCATCTTTGAGGAGGACGCCATCTTTACAGAGTGCATGAAGGTTGTTGTCAGTGTCTTAGCAATGAACTTTGTCGGCGTCGTCCTGTACTACTTCATCCCTAAGTGTGGGTTTTTCCTCTTGGACCGCGTGCAGCTCCATTTCTTCTCCGCTCCCCACGCCTGGCTCGGCAGTCCCGTCGTAACGTGTATCAAGCTCGTCGGCGTCTTGCTCAGCGACTTCAAGTACCCCTTTGTGACTCTCTACCCGATGGTGCCCATGGGCGGCTGGCTGCTCCGTCGCCTGCCGGCGCGGTCGCCCTATTACGAAAGGGTCTACGGAGTGTACACCTTCCTCCGCGCTCTTACCATGAGCGTCCTCGCTCTTACGGCCACGTGGTGCGTCATCGAGCTCTTCTGCTTTCTGATGGGTCCCATTGTTCTCTGGGACCACGTGCCGCGCTCCCTCGGCACCGACCTCCCCGTCACGCGCACCGCGCCGGCGTGGCGGATTCTCCGGCAGCACGACCTCGTGCCGATTCGCTGCACGGGCGGCGGCCACGGCCCGAGCGGCACGCCGACCGTGTCGATCCTCACGGTCGATCTGTGGGCCGCGCTGAGCCTTCTGCGACACGACTTTGCACCGGCGAGCGTCTTTCCCTGGGAGGGCGCGAGCCACCCTCCCGGCGGCGACGACGCCGCGCTCTGTGCGAATCTGTTCGACCGCGCGACCTGTGGCGAAGCGTTTCTGCGGAACATGGCCAGCACCGCCCCCGTGCCACCCGGCTACGCCGGCTCCGCGTCGCACTACTACTACTACGTCTTAGAGATGTACCAGCACGTGGGCGGCATCGGCCTCAACAGCATCTGCATTACGACACTCTATCTGCTCCTGCATTCGATTGGGCTGAACCTGTACTACGCCGGTGCCTTCGCGTTGCTGCCCTCTGTGCGGCAGCTCGGCCTCATACAGGACTACCAGGAGAGGCTGTACAGCATGACGACACGCCGTGCGTGCCGCCTGGCTATAGAGCTGATGGTGGCCGGCATGGCCGCCGTTCTCCTCGTGGGCGCCCCCGCCGTGAAGCTGCTGACGCTCTTCCCCTTCACCGAGTTCCACGGCAACTACATAAATGGCGACATAACCATGCTCGAGATATTCTCCTTTGTGAACCCCATTTACCTTTACTCGTGCGTGGTGCGCTTCGGGCACATGTACTACCAACAGGCGATGACACTCTTCTTCAACTGGGAGGGCGCGGCGGCTGCCCGCGGTGGCGCACCGCTGCCGTGGCACAGCGTAGACCGCCTGACCTACGGGGTGCTCTATTGCCTGTTCAACACGCTTATGGTCTCCATCTCGCTCGTCTTCACCGTGTGGTTCACGATGGTGCGCAACTATACGAAGAACCATTTCATGCGAGTCCTGCTCTACCTTGTCGCCGTTTCCGTCTGGTGTGGGTGGGTCAGCGCCCTCCTTCGGCGGGTCCGCAACCCGTGGCTCCTCGTCCACCCCCTCCTCCGCGGCTGGTATCTCTGGGCGGGCTGCGGGATGTGCGGCACGAATCTGGTGATGTACACCGTCTTCAGCCGCGCGGCGGGGGCGCAGGATCTTGTGGTACACCGCTATCCCCGCATTGCGGCGCGGCGCCGTGCGTGGATCGGCCAGGTGCGCCGCGCCCTGGCGCCGCAGGTAGAGCTGGGGGTTTTCACGCAGTGGGTCGCGCACCTCCAAGACGCGACCGCCGAGCCGCACACGGAGCTGCTCCTGACCGCCAACACGGAGAAGCGTGTGCTGCAGACCCTCTGGCGCACCTCGCGCAGCGCCCTCTCCGCGGCGGCGGCGGTGCCGGCGGGGCTGACCGGCCTCTTGGTCGCAGCCGTGCTGCTGCTGCCACTGCTGGCGATTCCGCCGGCGCCGGTGCCCTTCTCCGTGTTTGGCGCCCCCGCCTTCCTGAGGGGATGCGTCGCACTGCCAGGCTTGGCGCTGCTGCTGCGGTGGGCCGCCGGCGCCGGGTACCTGGCCGCCTTCCTCTGCCTGGAGTGGGTGGCGGGGACCGACTTGTCGCTGCGGCTGCGGCTGTCGCCCGTGCTGGTCTTCTACACGGACTACGTGGCGCTCGCGACGGACGTGGTGGTGCCGCTGCTGCTGCGCAGTGGGCTGATCTACGGCATCCGCCTCGCGACGATGCAGCCCGGCAGCCACCAAAGCTCGGTCATGGACGTGGCCCGTCAGGTCGGGCTGAAGGCCTTACTCTTCATCCTCCTCATCCGTGTCGTTTCCTTCTGGCGCACCGCGGCCACCCCAGCGGCGCCGCTGCAGCAGGGCGGGGCGAACGGCGCGGTGGGGCAGCCGCGGGGCCTGCAGGCCATGCTGGGCGTGGTGCAGTTGCCGCCGCTCCTCGCCGACCCTCCCGCCGCGGAGGCGCCCGCAAGGCCGGATGAGCCGCCGCGCCAGCCGCAGGTTGAAGCCGCCGCGCCGCTCCTCGCCGACCCTCCCGCCGCGGAGGCGCCCGCAAGGCCGGATGAGCCGCCGCGCCAGCCGGAGCCGCCGCAGCCGCATGGCCCCCCGACGTTCGTGGAGCGGCTCACAGTCGTATGGAAGCGGCTGGAACGCCAACTGAAGTGCGGCGTGGAGAGGATCATAGAAGAAGAAACTGTACATAACGTTGTGTTCGCCAATTACAATGAAGCGTGAGTGATGTTTTCCGTTTGATACTATTTAATACTATAAAACAGTGCGATTAATGTTGACTATCACCAAAAAACAATGACCATTAAAAAAAAAAGAACTCTCTGCATTTATGAGACCGCACAGCTCCCCCCTCCCCTTGCCAAGACCAGATCAGCCCCCCCCACCCCCTCCTCCTTCTTCCCTGGCGCAGTTTATCCCCATTTTTCTTTACGCCGCGGGAAGCACCACCCCCGCACCGCGGCGAGGCCCTGCCCTGCCTCCCAGGGCACGCAAAGCCCCCCCCTCCTCCCCAAGGGACCAGCGCCGCGTGGGGTCACCCCCAGGGCCATACCCCACCTGCTACCTGCTCGAGGAGAGAGGAGCGGAACCGCCACGCCCCTTTTTTTTTCCGCGACGGCTCACGAGCCCCTAAAAAAAAAGGTAGATGAGAAGGGGGAGAGAAAGAGAAGTGCGCATGCGTGTTCATGACATCATCATCGGTTCATCTGGAAAGAAAGACGAGGTGCCTTCAAGGAAATAGTGCTTTGGGTGTGGATTATGCTCATGTGCTGACAAACTACTCTAATACTAGGCGAAAAAGCGAAAAAAAAAACGATAACAACCAAAAAAAAAATGAAGGAAATCCTGCTCTTTCAGTCGTTATACCTTAAAAAACACGTTGGACGTCCCGTTGGCCATTCTGTTCTGCACCTGTACCATGTCATTGGAGACCAGCGCGCGGGCCGTCGTCTCTAACGTCGCGACAGCCGATGGCGGCGGCGCGCGTCGCAGTACCGCTCCGTGCTTCTCGCACACGAGCAGGCTGAATTCCGAGATGGACGCATAGTCCCCCACGCCGTTCACCGCCGTGTACTCGAAGCAGCCTCGCAGGTCGGTGTACCCGTCCTTGAAGAACTTGGAGGAGCCGTCGTGCTTCAGTGCGAACACCTTCACGTACACGGACGGCAGCGGCTTGTTGTCCGCCGCACGCGTCACCTTCACTTGGCCGTAGTGCCGGTTCACCACCACGTTCATGTGCGATGGGGTGTAGGTGACGCTCTCCGACAGCGCGCCTGCCTCGACGCAGGCGACCACGTTGCTGTTGCGGAGGCTCTCTGGGATGCGCACATCGTGCAGCGCCGCACTCCCCGCGTTGGCCACAACCACCTGTTCGTTCGGCACCACGTAGCTGAAGTTGAGCGTCTCGGCCCTCATGAACGGGTCCCGCGAGAAGGGGATCTCCAGGTCCACCCTGTAGAAATTCACGTGGAACTGCTCCACGCGCTCCACCGACACGCACAGCGTATCCTTCTGTAGCTCCACCGACAGCAGCGGCTCCCGCTGCGCCCCTTGCCGATTCTTGTCGACGTCCGTTTCGCCGGCGGTCTTCTTCAGCACGTCCGCGTCGCCGCTGTGCTCGGCGAGGAGGTTCAGCACGTCGATGAACCGGTTGCGCCACGTGAACACCGGGTACGTGAGGTACGCCATGCTCACTTCCCGCGCCTTCGCGAAGGGCGTCGGCGAGCTGACGTCGTAGATATCCAGGTACGCAGTCAAGTAGTCGTACTGTATCTGCAATGCGGACTCTCCCACCAGCTGCGCTCGGTCGATCATCGCGTACACCCTTGTGGCCTCGCTCACGCGCTCCTGCAGCAGCAAGTAGGTGCTCAGGTAGAGGTGGTCGCGCTGCGTGACATGCTGCGCCTTATCCACGAGATAGCGGAGGAACAGCAAGTAGGTTTCGCGGAACTCCACGTTGCGGATGTTGTGCTTGTACCGCCCAATCTCGTGCGCGCGCGCCGCGGCCAGCGGGCTGTACTCGCGGTAGTTGAAGCGGTCAATCACGATGTGCGGTGTCTTCACGTACAGCGCCGCCTGCTCCGCTACGCCCAAGCTCAACTGCACATACTCCAAGAAGGTCGGCACGTCGGCGTGGTAGATGGCGAAGCCCCACACCACTTCGTTGAAGAAGTTCTTGCGGCGGAACAGGTCCAGCACGGCGGTGTAGAAGCTCTTCTTGTTCAGCAGCCAGTAGATGACATCCGGCGAGAAGACCCGTGGGTTGTGCAGGTTCTCCTTTTCCATGAAGGCGAGCACATCGGCCTCCGTGCCCTGACTCAGCAAGTCCGAGATGGTCTGGATGTCGCGCGACGTGCGCTTGCGCACCACCTTCAGCGCTCCCACGATGCCCGCCGTGCACACCGGCAGACCCTTCTTGTTCACGCTCGCCGGCAGGCACGTGAAGTCGCCCTCGCGCGGGAAGTAGAACAGGAACTCCACCACCTCCGTCGTCAGCGGGTCCAGCCGCAGCATGCGGCTGTCGGTGTAGTCCAGCGAGGACACCGGGACGGCACCCTGCGGCACCTCTGTCACCACATTCACGTCCTGCTGCGCGTCCGTCGTGTTCGTCACCGCGACGCGCGACATGTACGTCTTGCCGACCAGGAACTCGTTCACCTTCTTCAGCGTCCGCGAACCGTCCGCGCCGAACACGTACCGGTCCACCGGGTCGCAGAACCGCTGGCTCACGAGGATCTCGATGTCCAGCGGCTCGCACTGCTTCTCCGTGATGGCCTTCAGCAGCACCATGCTGTTCCCACTCACCGTGAGCCGCAGCGCGTCGGCCGACTTGGTCGACTGGTGCTCTGCGTGGACCAGCGGCAGATCCAGCAGACTCAGCGCCAGCAGTGCCTCCGACAGCGTCCCGGTCGCGTAGATGAAGTTGCCTGATAAAAACGGCCGACCAGCCGCGCCGCCCGCGGCAAAGTGTGCGGCGGCGTCCGCCCAGAACCGGAGCCCCTCTGCGATCGGTGCATCCTCCCCCTCCATGTACTGCTGCTCGGCGTACTCATTGGTGTCGCCCATCGGTCGGTGCACCTGCACGTGCACCTCCTCATTCACCATCGCGGAGTGCATGCAAAAGTTCTGTGCGATACAGGAGTCAGTAGCCCCACGCACCTGTGAAAACGCAGGGTCGTTACGCTGGGCATAATCTGACTCTGACACGTTTTCAATGGCTTGGCGTGTCAGCGCCGTGTCGAACCGGCGCTCGTACTCCTCGTCGTCCTCACGCAACGCCGCAGCCTCGTCGCGCAGCCTCTGTGCTAGCGCTGTGCACAGATCCGGCATGTGGTCCTTCAGGAAGTACACAACCAGTACTTGCTCTACCGTCGGCAGCATCAGCGCCAGAGGCGATCGCAGCAGCCTCACCGCCGCCTCCGTGTCGCCCAGCAGCAGCAGGTCCACCAACTTTTTCTGCGACTTGCTCCCGATGTGCGGGCGCACCACTGCATCAAAGAACTCCTTGTCCTTGAAGTAGGCAAAGATGTTCAGTTCGTGGCACATATATGTGTCGTACTTCTTCAGCTTCTCCAAGGGGGACAGGGTGCCCCACTCGCTCACGAAGGCCCACTTGGACCACGACACATCCTGCTGTACCAGCTGCAGGATGTCCGTAGCTACCACCACATCATCCACCACGCACATGTCCGCGGCGGAAGGGATAACGCACTGCTCGCCCTTCGCCAGTGCCTGCACGGAGCGCTCCGGCACGTACGTCTTGTCTGCCGCGCGCGACGCGTCGAGCGCGACGGGCAGCGTCGGCCACACGCTCGCTGTCAAGGGCACCGTCGTGACCATCCCGCTTATCCCATCGCACACGACGCAGACCAGCGTGCTGTATCCGTCCGCAGGTGGCACTTGAAAGCTCACCTTCCCTGTGTTCACGTCGGGCTTCATGTTGAACTGCGACCACCCCTCCTTGGCCAAAAAACCGGAGATGGACTCCACACAGTAGTCCAGCGGCGCGCGCTGCGATCGGGCGCTAGGTGCGGTGTTCATCATAAAGCATGTAGCGCTAACGCCATCCCTCTCACTTTCCATACTTCTCATCTTCATCATGCCGTGCTTTTTTTCTATACGACCACCAGGCATAGCAGCAGCGCACGGCATTGCCATGTTTCTCATCATGGGATGCATCTCCGGCCTCAGCATTTCCGCTTCCTCGGTTGTCAACGCCTCCTCTTCGGTGGTGGTGGACTGCAGGAGATGGCGCTTCAACAGGCCCGGTGGCTTCTCTAGGGTGTTACCCAGCAGACTGCGGCGCCGCTTCCGCTCCAGCACGTATCTGATCTCGTCGCCCAGCTGCTTCTGCGAGAACACATTGGCGCTGCGCGTCAGGGGATACGTATGCCTCTGGTGATTCAGCTTCAGCGCGGCCACCGCCTCCCTCAGCGTCTCCAGCGAAGGCGGCACGAAGGTGTAGGCAAAGGCGTGGACGACCACACGATTCAGATCTGGGCTGCTCACCTCGAACTCCACGCTCCCGTTTTCTTGCTTGAAATGCTTGCACATGAGCGACTTGTCAGCGTCGCTGATCTCCACCAGCGCCTCGTCCTTCTCAATGTAGCGCTGTGGCCACGGCGCCCATCGCTTGCCCTTGTGCACAGTCACCTTGACCGTCCTGTTGTAGTCCAGATAAGCCAGCCGGTACTCGCCTTCCTCCAGCCCTTCTACGAGCAGCACGTCGTCTACGCACCGGAGCGCCTTCTCATGGCGGGAGATGACCTCGTTCTCGGGGGGTCCGAACCGCACCAGATCATACCGGCTCGCGTCGTACACAACGGCCCCCAGCGGCAACTGCAGCACCTCGCCCTCCACGACGTCGTACGAGTCGGACAGCGCCGCCACCGTGTCGTGCGACCCGAATGTGTAAGTGCGCCCCGGCACCAGCTCCTTCGAGGGCGAGTCCAGCATCTCTACGTGCACACTGGACGCGTACGTGCCGATACGGCCAAGGTCCACCACGCCCTTCTCGTCCGTCATTAGCGTCACGGTCTCAGGCACCTTCCAGTACTTGCGCTGCACCAACAGCTGCACTTGTTGCTTGCTGTACGGCTCGCCGTCCTTGCCGAGAAAGTGCACGGCATAGCAGTCGCCCTCCTGTCGCAGGAACACGTCGGCGAACACCGGCGACTTGCGGAAGCGATCCACCAGTACCCTCCGCGTGCACTCCACGTCGACCCACTTGTCTTTAGCGCACGAGAAGAACTCTGCAGACAGCTTCACCGTCAGCTCCTCCGTTTTGGGCGGCACCAGGTAGTCCAACAAAAAGGTGTTGGTCGTCGCGTCCAGATGCAGATCATGGTACACCTGAGAGTTACGCACCCCCTTGTCATTGCTCGAGTGCACTTCCGCACGCCACTTGCGCAGTACCGACGTGCTCACTGTCTCCCCGGTCACCGCCATCACGGGTCGAACGGCCACCTTCACGCACCCGCACGCGGCCACACTCTCTTCGTGCACGAACACCACAGTGGAGAACTGCAACTGCTCCTGTGGCACTTGGATATTGCAGCGCTGCGCGAAGCCCGCATGACGAAGCACAGCATTCTGTTGTATCACACTGCTTCGGTACGGAATCAGAATACCGTGCTCCAGTTTTGGGTCTGGTGTGAACAGCTTCCCGTCTATTAGGATACCGGTGCTCTTGTCCTTACACACGTTCTTGTTCTCATCGATAATGTGAAACACAGCGCCTTTGCTCGTAAGGCGGCGTGTCGTCATCAGGGTGCCCACGCGGATTAGGACGCGGCACGACAAAC
This sequence comes from Strigomonas culicis, assembly GCA_000482145.1. NCBI lineage: Eukaryota > Euglenozoa > Kinetoplastea > Trypanosomatida > Trypanosomatidae > Strigomonas > Strigomonas culicis. The sequence continues at coordinate 45,513 of AUXH01000064.1, forward strand.
CCGCGCCGACGCAGTCCACAATGTACACTCCCCGCTTCGCTTCGAACAGGTTCTCCAGCTCCACTGTATGCTTTACCATTGAAGATATGTTCTCAAATGACAGCTCCCGCGACGTCTTGGGTAGCAGGCCGGCAAGGTCCATGTCCGTCAGCTCCATGCCTCCACATTTCGCCGAGTTGATCTCGAACACATTCACCGCCAGCATTGGCACATTCTTCATGCACACCGAGAGGCATACGTTTTCGCCGGGGTTAAAGTATCGCTTGTTCCACCGGGGGAACTGCAGCTCGCATCGCTCGCGCAGCTCTGTCATTTGAGTCTCGCTGAGCACACCCTTCACGTCGACGTCCTCGCCAGCAAGGAGCTGCGCTTCCTTCGTCACGCGAGTCAAGTATTCCGCATTGAAGAACGGTGCCAGTATCATTGTGCTTACTTTTGCTTGCAAGAGTGCGAGCAGATAGCTCCTCACAAGGTCAGACTCATTCGGCCATATACTCTGCTGAATATTGTGGATGCGGTGCCACACGTTCATGTTGCTGGTCACGCGCGAGGCATGCTTTTTGTTCGACTGGTACGCGTGCATATCATTCAGTGGGTGTTTCAGATACTCGACGAACGTCTCCACGCTCAACACATTGCGCTCCAAGTCAAGTCGCAGCATCTCGCGAAGAAGCTGTGACCCAAAGGAATCGTGCGACGGCGACGAAGGCAGCCCCTTCACCCACCGGTGCATCTTTGCATACACAGCGTGGCGCTCCTCCGTCGAGAGCGTCGTCTCGTCCAGCGCGTGTCGCTCTCGCTCGAACGCCTTGAGAAACCATGACCCCACAACTGCGTCGCTGTGCACCGCATCCTTGACAGTGGAGATGAGCTGCTCGACTTGTTCCAGCGACATCCCACGTACCAGCCTGAAAACTTCGTCAGAGGACACCCGTGTCACCAGGATGGAAAGGTTCTTCACGTGCGCCACGCTCGGCTGCCTCTTCATGAGCTCCAGGAACAGATCCTGGTCCTTGATTAAGGCCGCGTTGGGGTCGACATGTCGGTACAGCAGAGGCGTGTAGTCGTTCAGATTTGGTGCATCGCTTGACAGTAACTCCTTGACTGCCTCTTCTTGAGTCCACTTGGACCCGTCCAGCGCATGTGGTGGCGCCTCTCCCTCTCCGCCAAGCGTGTTCGAACCTTCCACAGCGACCGGCTTTGGATATGAAAACGTAAGCTCCAAGAAGGCATCGTTAAATTTTTTCAACAAGTCCTTCTGCTGTGCGGTGTTTGACCGCTCAATCTGCAGAAGCATATGCTTCAGTACCACTGCCTTCTCCTCCTCTGAGAGGCTGCTCACGTCACTTTCCAGTTCTGCCACGTACTTTTCCACATCCGTCGGTAGGTCAGCGCCCTTGTGATTCAAGTTATGCAAGGTCTTCAGGAATAGGTAGCCGCATGAGTCCTTTATAAGTGAACTGATGTAAGTATCCTTGTCCACCGCCAAAACGTAACCTTCCAGGAGGCTGATCTGATCATCTGATGATAGTGCGTCCATCAAAAGGTATGAGCCACGTACAGTTGTTGGAATAACAGGATAAGGTTTTTGAAAAGCAAGAAAACTGTTTGGTCTTGAGCAATACACAATACTGTTTTTCAGCTCAATTCTTCGCAGTAATTCAAACAAGAGATATATATTTTAATGTTGAATTATTATCACTTAAAACCACTTGAAAAAAAAAACAGAGTAAATGCAATTGTACGGTATAGATCAAGAAAAGAAAAATGATATGCCTGAAAGCGCAAGTACCAACAAATAATAATAATAATCTGACAAAGAAAAAGAAGACAGTGACACTGCCTCACAGCAAACTGAAAATATGAAAAGCAAAAAAAACTAGATGAGATTGATCACTAAAACAGGAAACGGAAAAAAAAACTAAAGAGTAAAAAGATGAACGGGAAAGAAAGAGAAGCGCTTCACAACAACGAAGAAGAGAGATTCACTGAAGATCATATGCAGAACGTTTAACTGATGGTAATGCACATAGGTTGAGAAATGAGTAAGAAGAAGAAAAATTCTGTTTGTATTTTCATTACTTCATTTTCATTGGATGCGTGAAGCTATAGAATAAATGTCTTTTGTGCTTCTGTTTCTGCGCAGCATTCTAAAAAGTAAAAAACAGGGGTATTATAGTCCTCTCCATGTAACGTGGTTCCTTCATATGGACAGCTCAACCCAGTTGAGGTACTTGCTTCATGGCCTTGGGATTGTGGAACATTGGAAACAAATAGTAGTGGTTGTTCTCGCAGCACATTGTGCAAACGCCACATTGGATTGATCTTGGGGTCTTCCCCTACATCCATACAAGACGATAATTCAGCTTTCACACCTCCTTTGTTTGCTGACACACACTCCTCAGTAGCTTCTAGCTTGCGTGTTTTATTTCGATTGCGGTCCGCACGACTATCCTGTGAAAAACAATCACTCCCTTTTCCACCAAAGAGAGGGCAAAGAAGCTTATGATTATCAAGTGCTTTAAAAAAGCTGGTAATGACACCGTTGTGAGTCATCCCTGAAAATGAAAGAGATGAGTCACACTGAAGAATTGATTTGCCATCACACTCCGGGTCACTTGTACACCCGTAGCTAACAATAACCTCCTCTTCTGGTGTTTTATTGGAGTAGCTGCATGAACCCGCGTTGTCCTCTCGTGATAATTCAGACTTTTGATATGAAACTTGTGCATTCACGACTGTTTCAGATCCCTTGGGGGGCACAAAGTGACAGATTTTTCGGTATAGGAAACCATCCGAACACCAGGGACAACCTAAAAACTCGATTTCCATGCATGCAATGTTCAACTATTATATATGGCACTCACCAATAAACGGACAACCGTGGAAGAACAGAGGGACAGGGGAGAAACAGAATGGCAAACCGTAAAAAAACACAGCAAAAGGAGCGTCCTCGAAGCCAAATAAGAAGAGCGGCGAAAACAAGCTCGCCCCCGCGGGTGGCAAGAGAATGAGCGAACACCAGCTTGCCAAAGCCCAACAGCGCCAGGCGGACCCCGCGCCCCCGAACGCCCCACACGCGCGCCTCACCAAACGCCAAGGGAAACCCGGCGCCCACGACCGAGGGGCAGGGGGGGGTGGGGCACCCGGCGCCCTGCGCCACCCGCCAAGAGGACCCCCCCCCCTTAAACAAAGAAACGCGAGGGGCTGACAAACCGCACGCCCAGAACTGACGAATGCATGAAGACAGCACCCCCGCCAACCCACCACCCTCGATCCTACAAAAACCGCCCCCCCCCCCCCTCCCCGCTCACACAACCAATCCACGAGCCCATCGCCCCCTTTCCATATCAGAACGACGTGGCTCCCAGCGGATCAACGGCCCACGCCCCTGGGTCGCAAGGTTTTGGTTGTGGGTAACTCCTCCCACCGGCGCATCCCCCCCTCATACCGCCCATACGGATACCAACCGGCCGAGGGGTGGGGGGGCGTTCCTCCCCCCTCCCGCAAAGAGGTATTTGTCGCCGCCCGCCGCCACCGCACCCACCACCTTGGTGTTGGAGTATAAAAATGCATGGTAATGAAAAGAGGTTCCATCCTCCTTATGTTTCTGTATCATTGTATCATTGCGTTCCCCAACTGCTGCTGAAAAAGGGGCGTCGGGTTGCGCCGTGGTCTTTTCTAAAAAGATACCACCCTCCTCGTTTTCACAGAGCGCCAAGGGGGCGGGGCGGGGAGAGAACACGCCCCACGACAAGGATAAAACCCGTGGCCGATAGCCAAACAAGAAGTATAGTATATTAATTCTTGTACCTCAGGCGATGTGCGAGAAGAGGTCCTTTCTCTTCTCGAAACCCGAGGACCCCTGTCGTGGCAGGGCGCAGGGGTGGGTGGGATGAAAAACAAAGAAAAGAAACTTTCTTTATCGTAGGAAGAGAAGGACCAAGCGATAAAACACTCATACCGAAATAAACAACACACCGCACCGCCGATCATATACAATTATCTTTGTCAGACATCATTCCCCCCCCCCTCCTCTGTCAAATCCATTTTACTCGCGAGCTCATAAAAAAGGGAAAAGGACTATGGTTTTAAAAGCGCCACGGCGAGGGGGGCATAAGCGAACAGCAGCCGACGACCTTGTTGCACGTCAAAACGAAAGAAAAGAAAATAATGATCACAGGAGAGGGGCGCGTAACAAGGAGGCCCACAATGAGAGACACACGGAATCTCAAATGCACATTTGGTTTATCGCACAATATCTTCATGGTCGTGCCGAATGGCCCCCTGGGCCGTGACAGGGAACGGGGCGCCTTGAGGTACGCATCGCGATGCCCACCCTTGCCGAACTCCACCGCGCCCCGCCCGCTTGGCGAATGAACGCGCGAAGCGGTTGGGCATTGAATCCCCCGCCCCCACCCTTTGGCACTTGGGTTTCACAAAACATATTTGTTAGATACATGTCAACATGGGTGGCGTTCTATACGAAGTCCATGGAAGCGGGCCCCTCAAGTAAGCAAAACTGTGCTTCCATGCGTGTGGAAAAAGAAAAAAGAAGAGGTGCCCTGGTCAGTGGCCTTAGCCTAAGGCGCCCGTTCGGTGCCTCGTTCATT
>AUXH01000065.1:0-48826 GCA_000482145.1 Strigomonas culicis
GTGTAGTATATATATATATATATATATATATATATATAAAGAGAGAGAGAGAGAGATGTGCGTATACCTTGTACGAGCTTATGCAAAGGGCAGAGAAGTGCCACTAGGAACAAGCGAAGAGAAGGCTAAGAGAGATGCACAAAGCGCACATGCAGAGGCGAGACGGCAGGGGAAAAGAGGCATTACATATGGTAAGTGGCAGGAGGAGGCGACAAGAAAACAGACCTAGTAGAGGTAGCAGACTAGCATGGCCTACAAGAAAAAAAAAGTGCTTGTTTTTTTTTTTGGTGCTGGTGTCTGTTCACGACTTATGATAATACACAAACATGTATGTACGCATGAGAGCGGTAATACATTCATTAAGGGAACCGTGTACTGTTAGTTGTTGAGTTAAAGAGAATCAAGGTCTTTGCATGAAGCGATCACACGCATGTGTGCATGCACACTACAACTACAAAAAGAAAACAAAAACAAAAACAGAACGAAAAGGGAAGGAAACCTTCCTTAGCCATCCAAACAAACCGCCCACCGCCTCCAACCGTGTGTATACAGCAACAAGAAGAACAGCAAGACACAAACGAGAAAGGGATAAAGAAAAAGATGCGGATACTCAGACTCGACAACCTCACACGGAAACGAAGCGACGTGTGTGTGGGCCTCGTGCAGACACACACCCGCTGCCTACCAGAAGGGTGCCCATCCTGTGATGTACGCATCGGAGAGGTTTTGCAGGCTCGTCGCCTCCTGTATGAGTCGGTCCACCTGCTGCGCCACGTCCATCGTGTCGTCCTCGCCGGCCGCGCCGCAGGGGTAGCCGCCCCCGCCGGTGCTCAGCGAGTCGCGCAGGGTCTCGCCAAAGAGGTTGACGTTCTGCGAGTCCACGAAGGAGCCGTGGAACGGGTACAGCACGTTGAAGTTCGTCGAGTCGCGCGGCTTGCTCGTGCGCATCAGGGAGAAGGACGTGTTGGACAGGTTGCCAAACTCCTGGCCGGTCAGCTTTGCCCGCACGCGCGCCAGCGCCAGGTCGCCCTGCTGGTTCCGGTACTCCTCCTCGTTCTCGGCGGTCGGGCCACTCCCCTCCAGCTGCGACGCCGTCATGGGGTTGGTGTGCGTCTTTGAAAACGACTTGGACAGCTGCATCACGACCTCCTCCTCCTCCACTTCGATAACTGACGAGCGCGCGCCCGGGGCGCCAGAGTCCTGCTTCGACACCGACCCGTCGTGGTCGTTCGCTGTGGCAAGTCGCCAGTTGATGAGTGGGTCGTAAATGAACGCCTCGAGGATCGACAAGAGGTTTTCGCTGTTGCGGCGCAGAATCTTCATCACGATTTCACACGTCAGGCGGTAGACGCCGTCGACGCCGGTGATGCCGAGCGCGGCGACGAGGAGGCGCGTGAGGCGGAACGGCACGGCCTCGGCGTACAGCGCGCGGTGCATGGCGACCTCGAAGCAGTCGCCGAAGTCGATGTGCACGACGGTGCCGTTCTCCTTCAGCATGAGGTTGTTCAGGTGGCGGTCGCCGAGGCCGAGCACGTAGCCCACCATGGACATGGCCGCCAGCGTGTAGCCGTAGGTGCCGCGGTAGCTCAGCCACTGCTCGCACGTGTCGTTCTGCTCCCACACGATGCGCCGCAGCTCGTCGTTCGGCGTGCGCTCGATGCAGTACTGCAGCAGCGCCTTCCGCTGCTGCTTGGACTGCTTGTGGTAGTCCTCGATCTTCTGCAGCCCGCCCTTCTGGATGATCAGCTGCACCTCCTCGTAGATGGACACCCCGTGCTCCTGGCGGTACGTCTCCAGCATCTTGTAGATCGTCTCGGTGTTCTCCACCCACCCGATGAGGCCCACGTTGTCCGTCAAGGGGATGACGGCGTAGCGCGGCAGGGTGAGCCCGATGGAGCTCGTCGCGTTGTCGGTGGAGAAGAGCGTGTCGATGAGCCCGATGAACTGCATCACCCGCTCGTCCTGGCGCATGTCCTCGTGCCCCTTCAGCAGGAAGCGGTACTTCTCCCCGTTGGAGGCGTCCAGGCCCAGGCGCCGCGGCTTCTGCTTGGACGACATGACGTACACGCGCGGGTGGAAGCGCTGGATCGTGATGGGCTCGCGGTCGTACTCGAAGGTGCCGGGCACCGGCACAATGCTCTCGCGAATGCCATCGAGCGTCGGCGAGACATCGCTCATGTAGAGGCGCCGCTCGCCGACCACCTTGTTGAGCTGCACGTACACCTGCTTCAGGAAGGACCACGCCTTGTCCAGTGCCTTCTCCTGTATGCACGTGCGCGCGCGCCGCAGCGTCTGGCCAAAGGTCTTCTCGAAGTTGCGCTCGTTGGGCGTCGACGCCTTCTCCAGCTCCTCGTAGAGCGGGCCGATCCACTTCATGATGGACGTCGTGCTGTCAGGCTTGTAGGCCGCCTGCTGAATCGCCGCGTACCACTTTTCGGTCGACAGGATGGCAATGCGCACGAGCTCGTTACTGATGAGCGACGCCTCCTCCACCATCTTCTTGTTCGTCGTGCGGATCCCGGAGAGCACACGCTCCGCCATCAGCCGGCGGATCGCGTCCGGCGACTTCTCGGCCACGGTGAGGGGGTAAATGAGCGTCTGCGGGTACGCGGAGCCGACGCGCACGAGCAGGTCGGCGAGTATCGCGCGCGCCAGCTTCGCGGTGATGCCGATGCGGGCGATCAGCTGCGGGATTACGCTGAGCCACACGTGGTTCGACAGCAGCTGGACCCCCTTGTTCACCGCCTCGTTGAGGTCCTCGACGTTGCTGTGCGCAAACCAGACGGACAGGATGCGAAGCACGTCCTGCATCATGTTGTCCGTGTTCTCGCTCGACAGCTGCACGGACTTGAAGAGGGCGATGACGGACGAAATGTGGTGGTCCACCTGCTCCATCTGCGGCGTCGACGGGTCGCGGGACAAGTCGTAGTGCAGAATACCCAGCGAGTGGAACGCGGCGGAGTCGTTGGGGCTCAGCTGCGTCGCCCGCAGCAGCTGCTCGATCGCCTCGTCGCCGCGGTCGGGGAAGAGGTTCATCGTCCACTCGCCGAGGAGGAGCCAGCACTGGCCCCACTGGTGGTCGTACTCCGAGTTGGGCACCACCCGAATGCCCTCCAGCACGTCGTACAGCAGCCTGTAGGCCTCCCAGCGACCCTTCGTCGCGTAGTAGTACTTGCCGTAGGCGTGGATCAGGTCCGGTGGCTGCTTACACAGACTCGCCTTGTTGACGTTCGGCCCCAGCAGCTGGTTGATCAGGTGGCTTGCCATGGGCAACCACTGCGCCTTGACAAAGCACCGGATGGCGTGCACCTGGCAGTCCATATCCTCGCGCGGCTTCATCACGAGCGAGTTGATGGAGATGACGGTCTTGATGGTCCCCGGCTTGGGCGACATGTTGATCAGACGCCGCGCCCACAAGCGGCGCAGCAGGAACTGCCGCTCCGTCGACGAACCGACGTACGCGACGGCCTCCTCGAAGTGGCGTAGGTGCTCCAGCTGCACGAGGTGCGGGTAGCACCGGTCGTAGCTCTCGTTGAAGTTCTCCGTGAAGATCTCCAACAGCTTCTCGCGGCACTGCTTGGTGTACTTGAGCAGGTCGTCGAACTTGCGCTGCCGGAACAGCGCCGCGCACTGCTCGACAACGGGGAAGAGCGCCAGGAAGTGCGGCTTCGCCGCCATGGAGTCGAACTCGGGCCAGCACCCCAGCGAGAAGGCCGCCTTGGCGCGGAACGGCGCCACCTGCTTCTTCTCGGCCGGCGGCAGGTCGTTCCAGTAGTCGCCGATCGTGGAGGACATGATGTCGACCTGCCCCAGCGCATCCTCGCAGCGCAGGGCGCCCACCAGCGCATTCACGTTCGTCTTGACCTTCTCGTTGCTGTTCAGGATCAGCTTGTAGCGCCGCAGCGCCTCCGGCCACCAGCGCAGCTGCTCCAGCGTGCTGAGCTGGTGGAACCCGAAGTGCTCGCTGTTCGTGATCGCGCCCTCCGGGAAGCGCTTGGCCGTCATGAGCACGAGGCCGTGCGCGACCATGTTCAGGTTCAGATGGCCGTACAGTTCGATGAGCCGCTCCGAGACACTGAGGCAGCCCTGGATCTCCGGCACCTGGTCGCCCTTCGTGTTGGACACCTTGTTCAGCTGGTCCTCGAGGAGCACCTCGTTGAAGTAGATGGCCTTCGCGTGCATCTCCGACTTGTACGCGACCTCCGCGAGCGTCTGCAGCTCCATCAGGCACTTGGGCTCGGGGTAGTAGTGCTCCTCCACCGTGTACGCGATGGTGAGGTGGATCTCGTTGAGGCCGTCGATCATGCCGCGGATGTCGCCCACCGTCCGCACCGGCGCGTCGTTGATGGCGAGGAGCTGGCCGCCGAGCGGCACCCCCGCCTGCGCGCCGAGACCGCTCGGCAGCAGCTTCGTGACGACGACGCCGCGCTGCGGGTCCTGGTCGTAGTTGATGCCGAACTTGATGTCGGACGACACACGCGAGACGGTGAACACCTTGCGCTTCGCCGTCTGCACCAGCGTCGGCTTCTGCTTCCCGCGGTCCGCCTCCAAAAACTCGGCGAGGGCAAAGAGGATGAGCTTCACGTCGTAGGGCGCCATCTGAATCGAGTAGTTAAACACGTCAATCAGCTTTCGACGCTCCGTGATGTCGAGCTGGTTGATGATGGCGGCCGCGGCGAAGGGGAACAAGTCGCGCACCACCTCGCTGCTGCGCTCCGCAATCACGCACACGCAGCGCAGCGCGGCGTACGGGGACGACTTGAGTAGCAGGAAGGAGCAGTTATGAATCCACGAGATCCAAGACTGCTCTCGGCGTTGCGACTCGGCGGTCGGGATGGAGTAGATGGCCTCCAGGTTGCTCAGGTCGATGGTGCGCGGCAGCTCGACGGTCTGCTCTACCTTCAAGATGCCCAAGTTCCGACGCAGCGACGACTTGGTGTCCTGTGCTTTACGAACGAACAGATTGAAGCACGCCGTCTGGTCCGCCCCTGGACAGAAGCGGAAGTTGATGACGGTCTGCCCACCCGGGTGCGTGACACTCTCGATCTCAAAGTCCTTCTCGCTGATGCGGAGCGTGTTGCGCATCTCCGTCTCGAACTCCTTTCGCGTCAGTCGCGGCAAGTGCGACACCAAGCTCAGCGGCATGTCCGCGTTCAGGTGCTCCGCGGCGCCGAGCGCCACGCGCACCTTCACCCCGTTCGCGGCGGACTGCACCAGGTTGATGAAGTAGCCCTTCGGATAGCCGTTCTGCTCGGCCACGCGCTCGACCGGCAGGATGAAGCGCTCCGCTGGCTGCTTCACCACGTCGATCAGCGACGCCAGCGTCGTGAGGCCAATGTCCATCTCCTCTTGGTTGTCGGAAAGGTCAATGTACCACATGATGGTGTGCACAATCTGCGCGCAGCACTCCTTCAGCAGCGGCAGCTGCTTCACCATGATGTTGTTCAAGAAGTCGAAGCACGCGTCATTGATGTCCTTCATCTTGGGTCGCCGGGACGCGGACGTCGTCTTGGCCGGCTCGATGCACTGCAGCACGTGCGGCAGAATGAGCTGCAGGTCCTTCTCGTGCAGCACCACCAGAAAGGACTCGAGCGACTTGACGACGCGGTGGATGAGGTCGAGGTCGTTCTTGTTCTGCGAGAGCCGCTGGTGGATGAACTCGACCGCCCAGCGATGGTCGCGCATGTCCTGCGCCGGCAGGCCCTTGGCGAGGTCGTCCAGCAGCTGCACGACGCGCGCGCTGAGCGGGTTCTGGGCCGCCTGCGGCAGCACGGAGAACTGCTGCACTGACGACAGCAGCTCGTAGCCGGTCGCGGAGGGGATGATGTCCTTGAACTGCCGCAGCAGCGCCGCCAGATCGCTCATCAGGCAGAGGCAGTTCTCGAAGAGAGGCGCCTTCTCCGGGTCCCGCAGCCAAATCTGCAGCTGCGGCAGCAGGTGCGTCAGCAGTATCGCCTTCTGGTTGCCCGGGATCTCCTGCATAAGCGTCTTGAGCGCGCTCAGCGTATCCACCTGCAGACGGACATCAATCGTGAGCTGCATGTTCTTCACCAGAAAGTACAGCACAACGGACGGGTACTTCTCGCCAATGTTCGGGTGCACGCGCAGCCGCGGCTTGTAGTGGGCCAGGCCGGGGGTCACCACCACCTCCTTGTCCTCGATCTCGTCCGATTGCAGAAGGATCAGGATCTTCCGTATCTTCACGGGATTGATGGCGCCCATGGTGCTGATCACGCGCATCGCCTCGGCAATGACGGAGGTGGTCTCCTCCGACTCCCGCCGCAGGATACGGGCCAGGCTGCGGAATAGATCCACGCTCTGGTCGTAGTCACTCACGTTCAACGCGGTCAGGATGGCCGTGAGCGTCTCCAGCGCGGCCTGCCGGCGAGAGGAGCAGTCTCCGTAGTTCACAATGTTGAGCGTCGCCTGCATGAAGAGTGAGACGTCGCAGTGGTACTGCTGGTTCGAGTGCATGAGCACCGCCTTGATGAGGCCGAGCAGCTCAATCGAGAAGAGCTTGGACACAAACGGCTGCTGAATGAGCCGCTGCAGGACCACCTTCTCCACCATGTTGGGCTGCAGCAGGAGGGAGTTGTTGTTCGCACAGACGCGCAGCAGCGACGCCTTGTAGATCGCCTGAGCAATGGAGGAGTCCTGCGCGTCCACGTCGCGCAGCATGAACTCCTGCGCGCGCAACAGCTGGGGGTGCACAATCGCGGGGTGGAACGGGTGGAGCTTACACAAGAGAATGAGCGATTCGTCGCGCGTGGGGCGGTCATTGTCATTTCGCGTCATGAAGAGCGCATCCAAGTTATCGGGCAGGCAGAGGTAGGGGTAGAAGGGCGGCGAGAGCTCCTGCAGCGCGGCCAAGCGAATCTCAGGGTCGCGGTCGGCCACGGCGACGTCCAGGATGCGCTCCACGGCGTACGTGACTTGGGTATCCAGGCGCTTGGCGGCGGTCGAATTATTGAAGCCGTCCATCATCGTTTTGTCAGTCTTACGGATAATGCGCTCACACAGAGACACGACCGTTTTGATGGCGGTTCGCCGCACGACAATGTCGTCATGGAACATGAGCTCCACCGCGTCGCTCAGCTGATTCGTGCGGTCTAGCGTGGTGAGGAGGGGAAGAGAACGAATGAGAATCGCCTCCGGTCGCCCGTTCGACAAGTCCACCCGCAGCCGCAGGAACTCCGCGCGCTTCAGATCAGCCCGATCGCCGGCGAAGCGCAGCAGCGCGTTGAGGCGGCCAAAGTTCACGAACTCCTGCTTCATCGCCATGTAGTCGTCCACGAGGCGGTAGATGGTTTCGACCGCGTCCTCTCCGTAGCGGGTCCTAATCCTCTCCAGCACATGAAACATCAGGGGCATGTACGGCATGCGGTCGATGCAGCCCCGCAGCGTGTTCACGACCACACTGACGCGCTTCAGCCCCTTCTCGCGCGACAGCAGCGCGTCGATCGCCTCGAGCGCGCGCTGCACCACGGACTGTTCGTCGTGCTTGATGAACTCCAGCACGAGGTTGCCCACGATCGGGTACAGCCGGTCCGCATGATCCAGCAGGGTGAGACACATCTTGCCGGCCGTGTACACCGCCACCATGCGCGTCTGCAGCGAGAAGTCCATCCACTTGTTCTCTACCAGAAACTGCGTGATGCGCTCCAAGTTCCACGGGGCATGAGAGAAGATGTCCGTCGTGGCGACGTCGCCGATAATCCACAACACGCCCCCTATCTGCTCCTCGTCCGTGACGGTGTCCATGTAGGACTGCAGCTTTTCCGCCATCTGCGTCGCGAGGGCCGCCGTCACCTCGTAGCAATTCTGGTGCACCATGTTGGTCAGCAGGCGGATGCGGGCCTTGCGGTCCCACGCACTCGCGTTCTCGACCGTCTGCTCCAGCAGCTGCAGCGGCGGGCAGCCGGACGTGATGATCTCCAGCAGACCCGGGTTGCGCTTGATCACCTGGGCGCAGCTGGCGACGATGGTCGCAAGGATCTCGCAGCTCGCCGCGCGCACAACGTCGTCCTCCGCCGTCCGCATCGTCTGCAGCAGCGTCACGAGCGTGTCGCCCAGCAGCTCCGTGGTGGACCGGACGTTCTCCTGCAGGATCTCGGACACGACCTCAAGGATGCGCAGGCACCGCTTCCGGTCGCCGCACGTCTGCGCCTGGTCAAACAGCAGGGCGAGCAGACGGCTGCGCTTCTCGTGCTGGTCCTTCCAGCGAATGTCAAATACGACTCTAAAGGCCTTGACACCCTTATCGGTGGACGCCGTGAAGACATTTTCTATCAGGTTATACAGCATTGTCTGAAGAGCCTCATTGGAACCCACCTCCTCCGAGTGCACAAACAGTGTATCGAAAAGCGAATTAAGACACTCTTCAATGCGCATCATGCGGGTGTCCGGTGCGCTCATGAGGTTCATGAAGATGGCCGTGATTTGCTGGCCCAGGGCGGCACTACTGTCGTTTGTGTGAATACGTAACGTGCTCTGATAATCCGCCATTGCAACTACTATTTTATTTTTTAAGTGTTCAATCCGTTTGTAAGTTTGCTCGCGTTATTGTTGTTGTTTTTCTTCGTTTACAGTACCGTAAACGCGCAATTGATGTGTCGGTCGAAGGTAAAGGAATGCACAACAATGAATTTAACGGTATCACTACGATATATATATATATGTATAATTTCCTGCCTTCCGCTTTCTCGCTGTGTGGTGTACACTTAACAGTGGAAAGACAGGAGAAAAAAAAAAGAAAAAGTTGGGTTTGTTACCTTTTTCAAGAATCAGAGGTCAGAGAAAAGGAAAACACAATAGCAACAAAGAAAAGGTAAAAGGGAAAAAAAATCGTGTAGTAATGAAGCATCTCATGTATAAAGTAAGCATAAAGGCATTATTTACTATTACACGAAGGAAAGAGAAAAATAATGACAGTAGATGAGAAACTGCATACTAAGAGCGTTCATCAAAACGAAGAAGAAAAAATAGCAACCATTGTCTCATTATTATTTTGTAAAGATACCTTCTTCTTCCAATTCTCGGCGCCGAATCCGCTCGTCGCGGGCCTCTATCTTCTTCTGGTCCTCCGTAGCCACGTCGTATGGGTTACCGCGCAGCCGGTAGCGGGGGTTGATGGCATTCATCTTACAGAGCGTCCAATTGCGTCGCTCTAAAAAGCAGTCGTTCGCACTGATGCACTCCTCGACACTATTCTTCTCCTCAAAGCACTTCGTCATGACCACACACTCAATAAGAGCGTTCTTGGGTCTCCAGCAAATCGACTTGTTCTCTTTTTCCATTTGGTTAACTAAAGCCGCACGTACGTAGAAGCACGCAAAAGAGCATAAAAAAGAGAGAAGAAAGAGAAGGAAAAGGAGGGACATAGTCAACATGTCTACAAGAAGCGGGAAGCAAATGCGCTCATTTCGCAGAAATAGCAATCAAACAAAAGAGTGAACACTATGACGTCCCTCACGACAGTCAGAAAAGTTGGAAGCATGTACAGAAAGGCAAAAGTAGTTAATTAAAATGTGTGCATATACTAAAAGAAGTAAGTAAATGAAGAAAAAGTCTATACAACAGATCATTTAGAAAGAGCATTTCGATATAGAGACGCGTTTATGTACGTGTACGGAGGTATATTATATATATATATATATGCATAAAAAAAAAGCCTCTCTCAAGGAAGAAGAAAAAAGTATTAAAAAGAAGCTGTTATTCTTCTTGTTTTTGTGTATACAACAAATCCGTCCTTCGTGTCGAACGGAAACACGAGAGAAAAAATGAAACAAGAAAAGAAAACTAACGTACAAAACGGGTATGAAATAATAATAAAAATGGCAAAAGAAAAAAATCTTGATACTTCAAGCAGATGTGCATCGAAGGCAAAGGGAAGAGGAAAAAAACAGGACAAAAACTGAAAGTATGCCAAAGCGTCCTTCCAACACATGCGACAGCGACTACACCTGTTTCACAGTGGTGGTTAAGGTAGCGCACAAATGAGTAAGAAATCAATGGAAGAAGAAGGAGAAAAGGAAGAGAGCCCGAAAGAAGTGCTCAGAAGCAGGAGCGCCGTTCGAACCGCTCTTCCTTTTTGCGCTTCCCTCACCCTCACGCCGTGAGCTGCTCCACCGGCTCCTTGGGAAACCGGACGCGCACTGTGGTGGAGCCGTTCTGCGTGTAGGCATTGATGCTCCCCTGCCACATGTCTGCGTACACCTTGGAGGTGGGGAGCCCGACGCCGAACCCGCCCAAGTGGCTCTCGTAGTGATCACTCGTGGTCCACCCAAACTTCCATATGTTCTTTCCGTTCTCCGCCGGGATGCCCCCCGCCTGATCGATGAAGTCGATAACGATCCACTGGTCGTCCTCCGCGTACTTGATGTTGACCGTGACGTCGAAAGCGGTCTTGCTCGATGCCACACACGCGTTCTTCAAGAGCTCCCTAAAGATGTAGCTGAGGTGGCCCACAACAGAGTACACCGGCGCGCTCACCGGCGGAGACGCAGCCGTGACTGTCTTTGGCTCCTCGTCGCAGGAACTAAACAACATGCCTGGTGGCGTCGTGCGCAGGATATCGTCGTCCTCGTCAATGTGCACCGTGACACTGGAGCCGTCGGCGGAGGTGCGCAGATTGGAGTAGATGTTCACGACCTCATCCGCGGCCTGCTGCAGCAGCCCCACGACGTCCGTGTGATCACACACAATGACAGGGGCCGCTGAGGGCCGCACCACGTGCATGAGGTGCTCGTGCAGCACGCGCCACGCCACGCGGTTCCGACAAAACACCGAAATCCACGCGTTCAGCTCATCCGAGCGGACGGCGGCCTCGTTCACTAGAATGTCCAGCAAGGACTCGTTCGGGCGTAGGTACTCGAGCGCTATGTGGAAAGGGATGTCCTGTAGGTCCACCGTCTCGGCCAGCAGCGCGCGGCGCGCCTCCTCGTGCGTGCGTATCGGCGCGACCGCGTGCGCCGCGCCGCGGCCGTTCGTCAGCGCCTTGGCGTGGCTCTTCAAGAAGGCATCCGACGACTGGTCAAACACGTACGCATGGTCGTCTGTGTGCTGCACCCGGTCCGAGCGCCATCCCACGTCGTCCCGCCCGCACACTTGCGTGAGCGGCGGCTCCGCCTGGGCCTGGTCCAGGTACTTGGCGGCCACCGCCTGCAGGGCCACGCTATACGCGAACTCGCGCTGGCTGAGCTGCCGCACCCAGCGGAGGCGCGCTGAGCTAGACCAGCGCATCCGCTTCGCGACGATGGGGTCCGAGAAGCAGTGCAGACAGTGCGCCGTGCGGACCGCGAGCTCCTGCGTCAGATGCGCGACAGCCTGGCGGTGCCCGGGGTAGGCGCCCGCCATCTGCCGCAGCACCATGGGTGCGCGCTTGAGCGAAAGGTACTTGTCTATCGTAGAGGGGCATACGCTCTTGTCAATTTCTTTTATCAGGGAGCTATACGTGTGCAACGGCATCAACGAAATCCGAAAGTGCTATGAAGTGTCAGCGATTCAGTTGTGATTTACTAGTTATTTTTTTTTTAATCCCTCTTTTTCTTGAAGGTTAAAAAGTGTGCTGTGATGATTATTATTCTCTTCTGTCCGAGTATCCACTTCTCGGTCAGTTTCTTAATGGAAGATTCGCTTCTAGATATATGGTAAACGGTATTTGTTAACTATCAGCTAAGGAAAGCGAATCAGAAGAGTAATTGGAAAGGAAAGAAGTGCGGTGAAGTGAGCAGAGATAAAGAGCTCTCTTGTCTGTCTGGTCTGTCCCCGCCACAGGAGTAAACTGACAACACACCTACATCCACATGAAGTCACTCACGTACGTAAGCTTATATATGCGTATAGATTTAGGGGAAATACTAATGCTACGATCCTTTGTGCATGTTGACAGCACTCATGGGGACAGGAAAGAACAGCTATTAAAGGGAAAATTCCTTCGTAACAAGCAACGGTAAAAAGAAAAGAAGAAAAACAAGAAATAATTTCAGAAGAAAAAAAAGAAGGTGTGTTGATTTCTTGTTAAAAAAGAAACATTTTTTTTTTTAATGGGTTGTTTGTGTTATTGTGTTAGTGGAGAAACCCCTTGAGCGCCGAGTCGCAACTACTACCGCACAGCATGTTGCCCTCTGTGAACGCCTGGCGGATCGCACTTTCAATCGCTTTCGCACTATCCTCCGCGAGGATGTTATCCGTCGAAATAAACACCCGCCACATGAAGGGCTTGTCCTTCGTGGACCACTGCTCGATGTGCACGTAGATGTCCATGGGTGAGTTGCGGTAGTAGATCTGGTAGTCTCCGTTTTTGGTGTAGTCCCACGTGGACACCACATCGAGACGACCACTTCCAGAAGCAACTTTGTAAAAACCTGGAAAGATCTTTTGGAACTGCGCAAAACTCGTGACGCGGTTCATGTCCTGCGTGGTCAGCTTGCTCTCCAGCAGGAACTGGCGCGTGCGGTTGTTGAAGAGCACGGACCGCACGCCGTAGTTCACCTTCTCGTAGTCCACGTTCGGCATCACCTCCATCGAGAGTGTCGGGTACGCATCGCACAGCGCCGCGAAGAGGGCTCGGAGCTCAAAGTGCACATTGGTGTCAGCGCCGCTGCGGCGGATGAAGCGGAAACCGTTCTGCGATATGACACCGTCCGTCGTGTCCAGCACCGCCACCGTCTGCGTCGAAATGTTGGTGTTGTTCGAGACGTCATCCAGCCGGTCCAGCTTGCTGTTGCGCGCGCTGAGCACGGAAATAATCGCCGCCTCGATCGCCCGCAGCGGCACGTCCGGCTTCAGCAGGTTATCGTACACCACCTCCTGCGCGCGGTCCTGGCACGGCGCATCCTGCAGGTGGACGGCGGACAGCGTCACGACGAGCGACACCGCCAGCACGGACAGGACGAGAAGGAACGACGTGGTGCGGCGCAGCAAGGCGATCGCCTCGCGGTGTGCCTCCGAGATCGATTTTTCCTCCACGTGACCCATTGAGTGATGCTTTGTGTTCCGCTCTTCGATAGTGAATCTCGTTAATCGTTAATGAAAAAAAAAACTACAATAGAATTTGCAATCAAAGTAGAAATCAAACCGAAGGTGTAAAGATCTCCAACCGTTCTTACTTCGAAAAACAAAGGGGGAAAAGGTGAGAAAGAAAGAAAAGAAGAAAGAGAGAGAAGCGATGGGTGTGTACATCGTGGTACATAAAAAGGCGTGCATTTTATCCCATTCACTTTTCTGTAGTACAGTAAGGAAAATGAAAAAGAAGAATACCTTTTCAGTATTCATATTTTTTTTGATATGTTTTGCTATATGCATATATGTAATTACATTTCAATATTATATATTTACATGAATATTATAATTGAAAAGGAAAAGGAAAAATCATCAATTATACATGTATACAAAGAAGAAGAAAAAATACAAGTCTCTATATCACCAATTACTAATCCGAACAAATAAAAAAAAGAGGGGGAAAAAAAAGTGGTACTCCACTCAAGGTGCATTAGTCGTCCGAGTCCAGCATCAGCGCAACCGATTCTAACGTCCACAGCGAGGGGTGTGCGTCGGAGGTCAGGTCCGCTAAGAAGACCAGCCCCACACCGGCGGCGTTTCGCCGGTCGCTCGTCACGTAGACCGGGGTCTTGAACGTGCCGACGTTCTTCACACGCGAGGCCTCCGTCGGCACGATCTGCAGCACGGGCATCTCCGAAATGAGCTCCTTCTTGCGCTGCGGCATGAGCTGGTGCGTGTCCGCGTCCCAGCGCGCGCCCTCCAGGAAGAGGCCGCTCACGTAGGCGCCGTCCTTCGGGTAGTCCTTCACGTGGTCCGCGGTTCTGAAGGTGGTGACGGTGGTCACCATCGTGGAGCGGTCGAGCGGCCACTTGTACTTGCGGCACGTCACCTGCACGAGCGCCGACAGGTACGAGTCGGGCACCATGAGGCCGGAGAGCCACATGCACACCGGCTCGCCGTTCGTGCTCCACGCCAGGTACTGCGCGTGGCGTCGCTGGAAGTGCGCGAGCCAGCGCCCGAGGCTCTTGCGCGTGGCGGGGGCGAGGCGGCGCCAGACGGACGGCAGCTGGCCGTTGTTGAGCGACAGCGCCAGCTCGTCCAGCTCGCGGCTCATACCGATGACGCCGCGCAGCGCCTTCTGCAGCTCCCGCAAGGAGCTCGACATGGAGGCGACCAGCTGGTTCCACCGGTGGATCTCCTGCAGCAGGACGACCTGCGTCGGCTGGATGGCGTCGTACCCGTTCTCCTTGGCGCGCTCCGTCTCCTTGCGCGCCACCTGCTTCATGTCGAACGCGGTCGGGATCTGCTGCAGGATCTCCTCCGTCAGCTTCATGAGCAGCTCCTCCTGCGACTCGCCGTGACCGGCCGCGTTGCGCGAGCGCGGCATCAGCTCGATGAGGCTTGCCCACATGTTCTCCGTCGCGTTGCGCAGATAGCCCGTCTCCGCGTTGGCGTGCAGGCCGAACACGTCCGGCGCGTTCGCGTTGGGGAACGCATCCACCTGCGCGTTCATCTGGGCGAGCGTCAGCTTCTTCGAGGCGTCGTACGTCTCGGGCGGCAGGCAGTAGTCCGCGCCATCGCCGACGAAGAAGTGGAAGGGCTGGAAGGTGTCGAACAAAAAGTCGCCGAAGTACTCCTCGAGGTAGGTCTTGACGACGCGCCGGTCCATGCTGTCCGTGACGCGGCCGCCGTACATGGCCTCGCCGACGAGGTACCGCAGAGTGTCCCACGGCACGGGGTCCTTGTTCGTGAAGGCCTTCGTGAGGTACGTGTCGAGCAGCTGCATCGACACGGTGAAGTCCGTCTCGTTGAAGTCGTACACGACGTTCCAGCCAATCTTGCCGTACTTCCGCCGCTCCTGCACCACGGCGTGGAAGAAGGAGAGCGTGAAGACGAGCGGCCGGAAAGACGGGTGCATGCAGGCCTCCAGCTGCTCCTCCGTCACGCGCGAGAGCGTGTTCTTCATGTTCATCTTGAGCCCGTTCGGCGGCTCGTTCACCACCTTCAGCGAGCGCTGCAGGATGCCCATCGGAAAGGAGTCGCTCGGCTCTGTCGTCAGCCACAGCCGGAACTGGTCGTGCGGGGGCTGCTGGTCCATCTTCTCAATCGTCTTTTCGAGGTCCTTCATCCAGGTGGAGAGGAGGTGGCAATTCTGCAGCAGCACCCAGTGCCCGCGCACGGCGCCCAGCTCGACCAGCTTCATGGCCTCGTCGCCCTGCCCCTGACCCAACGAAATTGAACGGAGTTTGTCGATGCCAACCTCCTTTGTTGCCAACTTTACAATTTCGTCAGCGGGGTTTGCGCCGGGGGACACGATGCACACGACAGGCGCCAGCGCGGAGCTCTTGTCCAGCACCTCCTTGTAGCGCAGGATGGGCGGCATCACAAACCGCTCGCCCAGCAGGTCGCATTGCGTGATGAAGTTCGTCACGCCGTTGTACACGCGATCGAGGCGGAAGCAGCGCAGCAGGCACAGCAGCTGGAACTCGTTGATCTGCTCCGAGTAGCCGCACGGCAGCGCCTTGGAGTCCTCCGGCCGGTCGAGCGCGAACCACGCCTTCCACTCCTCCTCCGCTCCCTTGATCTGCTCCGGCAGCTTCGCGAAGACCTCGCAGGACTGCGACAGCTTGCAGATATCGTTCCACTGGCGCTCCGTCAGCCAACTGAAGCTGTTCGTGGGGAAGTCCTTCGACGCGAGGACGCACCCGCGGAGGAAGAACTCCAGCTCGTGGTGCTCGATGCGGCTTTCCTGCTCCAGCAGACGGATGGCCATCTGCAGCGAGAGCATCAGCTTGTCCTTCTCGAAGATACCCATGCACACGTAGCAGTACAAGTTGTACGTGAGCGTGTTGATGATGTTCACCAAGCGGTCCGAGATCTCGAAGGACGGGTCGCTCTTCAGGATCGAGTACGCAAAGACGTCGTGCAGGAAGGCCGAGAGCGAGTACTCGTACATCGGGTTGATGGTGGAGAGCTGCGAAATGACAAAGTAGAGCACGGCGCCGCGCTTGGCGGCCGGGCGGTACTGCTGCCGCGAGATCTCCGTCGTGCGGGCCGTCTCCTTCGCCTGCTCCAGCTTCTCGCCCACCTCGACGGCGCTGCTCTTCGTGTTCTCGAGCGTCGCAATGAGGTCGTCGTTATCGAGGATGTTGCCGGTGGCCAGCGTCAGCTCGCGGATGAGGGTGTCCTCCAGCTCCTTCAGCTGGGCGCGGCTCTCGGCCATGGTCTGCACGAGCTCCTCGCTCATGCGCTGCAGGTCGCTGCGCTCGCTCGCGACGACGTAGTTCAGCAGCTGCGCCTCGAGCCCGTCCTCCGTGACGCCGTAGTTGATCACCATCGTCTTGCCGAAGACCTCCGCGGCGTACTCGGGGTTGGGCAGCTTCGTGCACAGGTAGAGCTTGAAGTTCGAGTCCCACGGGATCTCCTTGTCGCCGATGCGGATGAGCCGCTGGCCGGACTCGTACTTGAACTGCGGGTCCAGCACGGAGTCAATGATGGGGTCAATAAACTCATCCACGTTCTCGAACAGGAAGGGGTTGCCGTACTGAATGGCGAACTCGAGGCGCTTCAGGAAGTCGGGGTCGCTGAAGGTGGCGGACTCAAAGCGGGGGTTGCTGGCGTGCTGCTTCTTGATCCAGTTCACGGCCTGCATCTGCGGGTCGATACAGAGGGGGAAGCGGATCTTCCCGGCGCGCTTGCCCTTCCCGGTGTAGTCCGTGCTCAGCGTCGTCAGGATACCGTTCTGGATCGACAGCTCGTCCGACGGGAGCCCGTCGCTCGCCCACTGGGAGATGGACACCTCGTCCGCGAGCAGGTGGCGGATCGCGAAGTTCTCGGAGAGCGGGATGTTTTTCGCGCGTATGTCGGGCAGCCAGATCTTCGTGAGCGCCTCCTCGCGGTAGGGGAAGGTGAAGGCGCCCAGGTAGGAGAGGAACGCGGCGCCGGCGAGGCAGTCGCCGACGAGCTGGTCGCGCGAGGCGGACAGCGACACCTTCTCCTCCGTCCAGCGCACGCGCTCGGAGCCGAAGCCGTCGATGAGCTTGCGCGCCGCGTTCAAGCGCCGCTCCATCACCGCCTTCTCCTGCTGCAGGGCCCGCGCCTCGCGCAGGCCGGCCTCGAGCTGGTCCACCAGCCGCCGCAGGTTCTCCGTCAGCTGGTCAATCTCGTCGCGGCACGCGGTGAGCTGCTGCTCCGCCGTCTCCTTCGCCTGCTGCAGCTGCCGCACGCGCTCCTGCTTGGGAAAGACCTCCTTGGCGACGTTCCAGTACTTGCGCATCGCCTCCACCCAGATCATCAGGCCGGAGGCGGCCAGACTCACCTTCTTCAAGTCGTTCGAGTTGACCGGGTACTCCTTCAGGATCTTCGTGATCTCGTTCATCTTGCTCTGGTTCAGCGTCGGCGTGAGCGTGTCAATGTCCACCAAGGAGCGGATAAAGTCGCCCTGACCCATCATGATCTTGCCCGCCTCCCACGTGGAGGGGGCGCCCTTCACGACGCACACCATCCGCACGACCGCCACGACACTCTCGGACGGCTTCGCGAAGGAGCGAAGCTCGGTGATACTCTTGGGGTTGATGTGCTTGACGGCCTCCATGGCCTCCTCCAGCGCGGGCATCGCCTGGTCCAGCACGACCTGCGCCTCGTTCGTCTCCTTCTCGATCTCCTCGTTCTGAATGTGCAGCTCCGCCTCCATCGACAGCGCCTCCTCCTTGCGCTTCTCCGTCCGCGACTTCTGCTCCGTGATCTCGGCCGTCATCTTGTCGTTGACGGCCTGCTTCTCCCGCAGCGTCACGTCCTTCTCCGCCAGCTCGTCCTGCAGCACCTTCACGTCCTCCTGGGCGCGGTGCAGCTTCTCCAGACCGATCGTGAACTTCTGCACAATGTCGTCGATGCTCTCGCGCTTCGTGATGAGCAGCTTCGAGTAGTTGGCCAGGAAGCCGAGGAAGTTCTTCGGCGTCACGTAGTTGTGGCGCTTCAGCTCCTGCTGGTACTTGGTCGAGAGATCGTCCGCGGACATGTGCACCTCGACCATGTGGTTCACAATGGCGTCGCGCAGCTCGCCCGGCAGGTCCTCCCCGGCCAGCATCTTGGAGCCCACCGCCTGCAGGGCCTGCGCCGGCCACTTCTCGAACCAGTCAATCGTCGTGTTGTTGATGAGACTGGGGAAGTTGCGGCAGCGCGTGCGCAGCGTCTCGCCAGAGGGACTCATGGACAGCACGACGTGCAGGTTGTCGCGGCAGCGCGACACAAACACGGACCACTTGTTCTCCTTCGACGGCGCGAGCTTGAGGGCATCCACGTCCGCCGCGACCGCGTTGTACAAGGGCTCCTTCTCCTCCTCCGCAAACAGCGCCGGCACCATACCCGACGCGAGCATGTTGTTGATCAGCTCGAGGAAGCCCTCCTCCTTCACATGGCCGTCGGTGAACAAAAAGACGGTCTTCTCCTGCGCGACGCCGATGCGGTTGTACAGCGCCTTGAGGTCCTCGCGGAAGGCGTCCTCGCTGTAGTGCCGCGACAGCACGAGCTCGAAGACGTTCATCTCACAGAGCGCAGCGGCCAGCTTCGTCAGCGACTGCTTGCCGCTGCCGCCGACGCCGACCAGCAGGCAGTGGCCGCGCGGCAGCGACAGCACGCGCACGATGCGCAGCAGGTGCTCGAGCGCCATGTCGAACATCACGAGGTCGATCTTCTTCGACGACTCGTTCAGCTCCTGCATGAACGCCTCCACCAGCGCACGCGGCTTGGCAAAGTCGGGGCCGAAGTCCTCGTAGACGTGCAGGCGCTGGAACTCCGCGTTGGGCTGGAAGTCGCCAAACTCGCTCATGAGCAGCGGGTCCGCCGTCACGTACGCCTTGTGCGCGCTGAAGTTGCGATCGAGCTCCTTCACCATCAGGTCCTCCACAAACCGCTTGTCGTTCAGGTCCGACATGCGGTCGATAAAGACGCGCGTCACCTCGTTGCGCCACAGCCGCACGAACGACGCGACATTCGGGAACGACTTCGCCGTCGCGCGGCACAGCCCCTCGTACACGCGCGACAGGTCCCGCAGATTGAAGATGTAGTGGAACTTGGCCGGCGTGGCCGGCAGCGCCGTCACGAGGCTCTGGTACAGCCGCAGCGTCATGTCCGTCACCGTCTGCGACAGCTGCGCCGCGTCCACGGGGAGGGTCTTGAGCGAGTCGGCCAGAATCTGCGCGTAAATTGTGTGGATGGATTCGTCCTCGGGGAAGATGATGTTGAACACGGTGAAGAGCGACACGAAGCGCGGGTCGAGCGCGTTGCGGCCACCGCCAGGCGGCGCCATCGCGGCCACGAACTGCGTGTCACGCACGTTCTTGAAGAGCAAGTCCTTGCGGTCGTACCACGAGTGGTACTCGATGAGCAGCTTCAGGAAGGCGATCGGCTGCTGCGTCCCGTACAGGTCCACGTTCGGCATGTTGATGTCGTCGATGAAGACGACAAGGCGCTTCTTCGCAGGGGGGCCCAGCACCGTGTTGGTGCGCTTCTCAATGTGGTCTTCCATGGTGCGCTGCGCGTCCAAGCTCGTCGTACGAGAGCTGAAGTTCATCTCCAGAATCATCTCCTCCAGCCGCACGCCGTCGGACGCAAGGTCCTTGCTCTGCTCCTCGATGGCGCGCAGCTTCAGCTCCTGCAGGTACGACTGGATGGTGACCGTCTTTGCCGTGCCGCTCTCACCGACAAACATGACGGGCGTCCGATTCAGCACAATCTTGTTCAGCAGCCACATGTTCCGCTCCGTGTCGACGGTCGAGACGAGCAGGGAGCTGAACTTCTGATCCGGCGCGCGCTCGAAGGGCTTGATGAGCACATTCCACGGCTTCCAACGGTTGTCTTGCAGGTCAAAGTAGTAATCAAACAGCGTCTTCTTCTCGGGCAGAGACCCGGAGCCGACAAAGCGGGTGAGGAAGTTGTCCCCCACGTCCTGCATGTTCCACCCGCTGATCTTCTTGAGAAAGTGGTCGAAGCGAAGGCGGTCCTCCTGCGACCGGATGAGTGCACCCATGCTCCACACGCAGGAAAAGAAGAAGACGCACTGCAGTGCACGCGGCTCGAGCGCGTCCGTCGCCGGCGCAATCGTCGAGAGCATCGTGCTCAGCTGCTTCACCATGTTCAGCGCGCTCGTCGGGATGACGAGCCGCAGCGGCGGCGTGATCTCCGTTCCGTCAATGCCGTCGAGCACAAAGTCCACCAGCGGCTGGATGAACTGGTCCGTCAGCTCCTGCAGCGTCTCCTGCTCGTCGCGCGGGCGCGTCAGCTGCCACGAGTACATGAACGGCTTCCATCCCAGATTGATCGGATCGAGGAACACCATACCCACACGCGACACCGTCGCCGGCGACGCGTACTGCAGATCGCCCACCTCGAAGAGGAGCGAGCACTGCGGGTGCAGCCGAATACGCTCACCGTTGGGCAGCGTCAGCAGCTTGTTGTCGTCCATGACAGAGTTCATATCCTCCACCCACTTCGCATCCACGTCGCCGTCGAAGATCACGTAGCGGCGCTCCTTCGCGGTGCCATCCGCGGGCCGGTTGATTGTTCGGAAGATATTGGAGAAGATACCGTCGCTCCAGTTGCGCGTCATGGGGTCCATGTAGCCGTAGAGCAGCGACGTCTGCTGTGCCTTGGGGTTGATCACGAAGAGCTTCGTCGTCAGGCCGAGCTCCGTCTGCGCCTTCGCGAGCGTGTCGATGACGACGGACTTGCCGCCGCCGGTGGGGCCGACCACCATGGAGGTGTGCCGCGTCTGCATCGTCTCGTAGAGCTGCACCACCTTGTCGATCTGGCGCGAGTCGATCTTGTAGTTCGCCTCGCGCAGCACCTTCGTGCCCGCCTGCGCCAGGTTCTCCTGCGGCACGCGGGTCGGGTCCAGGCCGGGGAACAGGTCGCCGATGAGGCCCTTGAACAGCGGCTCATCCTCCGCGATGAACTTGGGCGCGTTCATGTCGCGCAGCGCGCGCATCAGCACGGACTCCTCCGACAGCTCCGGCGAGCCGCGCTTCAGCTGGCCGGCCATCACCAGCACCGCCTTGAGCGCGCGCAGGCCCCAGTCGTAGTGGTGCTGCTTCGACAGCTGGCCGCGCGCCAGTGAGTAGAGCGTCACCATCTTCTTCGCCAGGTCGCGGGCCGTCGTGAAGCCCTCCGAGAAGAGCATGTTCTCCGCAATGAGCTCCATATCCGGGACCACCATCACCACCGGGCGGAACAGTGCCTTGAGGTTGTCGGGCAGCTCCACGCGGCCGGCGTAGCCGGGGTTCATCGTGATGAAGATGCCCACCGTCGGGTTCAGCCGGATGACCGCATCACCGAACAGGAACTGCTCCTCCTTGTTGCGCAGCGCAGACTGGATGCTGCGCAGCTGCTCCGACACGACCGACAGCACGGGCAGCTCAATACGGTTGAACTCATCGAAGCAGCCCCAGGAGCCCGTCTGCGACAGACCGGAAAAGATGGTGCCCATCGCCTTGTAGTCGAGACCCTCGCCGCAGTTAAAGACGACACACTGGATGGCCATGGCCTTCGCCAGATCCTTCACGGACTCCGTCTTGCCGGTACCTGCCGGACCGCCGGGGGCGCCGCCGAGGTTGAAGGTGAGGGCCTGCGTCAGCGTCATGAAGCAGCGGTCCGTCAGCGGCGTGATGACGAGGCGGCCGTTGAGGCCCATGTACTCGAAGCCGTAGTCAAAGCGGCCCGTGCACTGCTGGATGGTGCAGGTGTCCACCGCCTTCTCCCAGTAGAAGCGCAGCTGCGACTCCCAGTCGAACTCGCGCGCGTCGACGACCGAGTCGCGGACGAAGCGGTCCACAATATCGCGCCCGTGCACGTCGACGATGATGAGCGTGTTGATCTTCTTACGGTACTGCTTGTCGATGTCCTTGTCCATCTCGCTCACGAGCTCGAGGAGCTGCTGCTTGAGCTTGTTGGAGAGCTCCTTGACGGCCGACTTCTTGCCCTTCTTCACCTCCTGGAAGGCGTTCTCGATCTCAAACGTCCAGAAGATCTTGGCGCCCGTGAGCGTCACCATGCCGTGGTACTTCTTGACCCACGCAAGGCGCTGCATCTTGGGGTAGTAGAACACGCCGGCCTTCAGAATGTCATGCAGCGTCGTTCGCGACTCCTCCAGGACGCCCTGCAGCCAGTTCTCGACCGCCTCGCCCTCCGTCTTCACCGGCGTCGCAAAGTCGAGACGCTCGCCCTCCTGCGACTCCACGCCGCACACCGTCTCATCCCTCTCGCTCTTGAAGAGCAGCCGGGCGCTGTTGTCGAACATCTTCAGCATGTGATCCTGCACCGCCTTGGCGCTGCCAGAGGCCAGAATAGACAGCAGCTCGTCGTCCGAGATGAAGTAGAAGCGCGGGAAGAGGCAGCGCTTGGTCTCCAAGTAGTTGCTCAGGTCCTTCTGGCACTCCTCCAGCTTCTCCTCGATGTAGCGCAGCTCCTCCAGGCGACCCGCCACGTTGCAGCAGTGCGACACGTTCGGGCCGCTGCTGCTGTCGTTCATGATGCGCACGAACTTCTTGTCCAAGTCGTTGAACTTGGCCGTCTCCTTCGGCAGCTGGTTCGCGATATCATCGTTGCCCTTGAAGATGGACTCGAGGTACTGCCACTTCTGCTGCACCGTCACCCACACGGCAATCACGTCGTTGATCATGGACAGCCGCCGCTCCCACAGCTTCACCTCTTCAATGAACGGCTGGGCCCACTTGACGTTGGCAATCGACTGCATCTTGAGCATGTTGTCGTCCACCGCCTCCTGGATGTCGGAGACGTCCGTGAGGATGTCGCAGCGCACCTGGCCCTTGCGCGGCTCGTACTTGACGAGGAGGAACTCCTTCATTGACCAGAACTCCTTGATGCTGCGCACCTCCTGCTCCACGCCCTGCTCGCGCGCGGCGGAGAGCACGACGGTGTCAATCTCCTCGCTGTAGCGGTACAGCTCCATGGCGATGAGGTCGTCCAAGCTGATCTGCTCGTAGTTGAACTCGCAATTCGTCACCTGCATGAGCTCCTTCCAGTGGCGCGCCTTCAGGGCCGGGCTCTTCAGCTTGGTCAGCAGGGGCAGCGAGTCCTGGAAGTTGAGAATCATCTGCTGCACCTGCGTGAAGGGGTCGACGCTCGCGTAGTTGCGGGAGAGCACCTTCGCCTTCTTGACGTGCTCCTCCGTCGTCGAGGACAGGTCCTCCAGCAGCAGGTCCTTCCAGCTGCTCCGGTTCCACCGACGCAGCACGGCGATCCACTGCTCGTACAGATCGTAGACGGTCTCCACCTTGGTCAGATCCTCGTTGAGCGCCTGGAGGCTGGGGTGCGGGGTCAGCGGCAGGTCGAAGAGCTTCTCCGCCTTCGTCAGCTGGTCGCGGCGCAGCTGCAGGCTCGCCAGCCGCTCGCGCCACTCCTTCTTCGCCGCGTTGCCCGCCGCCAGGTCCTCGCCAAAGTGTCCCGGTCCCTTCGTCTTGTACTCGGACAGCACCTGCTCCCCCTCCTGCAGGAACCGGAGGACCTCGTTGAGCGTGTAGTCGCGGAACTGCAGCTTGCGGGGCTCCAGGTTGACGCCCGTCTGATACACGCGCGCGAGGGTGCACGACCACATGTCCCGCAGGCTCATCGCCTGCTTCAGCTCCGTCGGGTCGATGCGGACGCCAAAGCGCTGCAGGGAGTGGTAAATGTACTCGATCTCCGTCGTGTCCTGCTCCACCTCCAGCGCGGACTCCTTCGCGTTGTGCATCACCTCCAGCACAAACTTGAGGTCGTCGATGTTATCGCAGCTGCGGCTGAGGTCCGTGTTCACCTTCTCGATGTGCGTGTAGCGCTTCAGCATCCGCTGACGGACGGTGTCACCGAGCTGCGCACCCTCCATCGCGACCCACTGGTACACGTGGTCCACCAGCTCCGCGTAGAAGGCGGTTTCGTCGCAGCGCATAAAGCCAAAGTCCAGCACGTGCTCCTCGACATCAAAGTCGTTGATCATGTTGAAGTAGAGCTGAAACTTCGCGTCGTAGTCGATCCAGCGATACTTGTTCTTCGCCTGCTGCTCCACAGAGATCTTCTTGTCCGCCAAGTAGACGAAGCGGTACCGCTGCAACATCTTCATGTTGGTGGCGAGGGCGCCCAGGTGCGTCTGGATGGTACGGTTGATCAGCGCCTGCAGCTTGTACACCTGCGGGAGGTTGTAAATGTCCTGGAAGTAGGTGAAGAGCGTGTTGTACTCCTCCTCCGGCGGACGCGGAATGATTTCGCCCTGTGTGAACTCAATGCACGTGCCGCGCATCCACCGCTGAAACAGCTTGGTCGACTCGATGATGCCCGCCTGGATCTTGTGAAAGGCGGTGGTGATCTCCTGCTGCTGGGGCGAGTAGGTCGGCTCCGAGGTGAGGTAAATCGCCACCTTGAAGAGCGGCGGTCGCACCGAGGGCCGCGACGACGCATTGTAGCCCAGCAGCTTCGCGAACTGGCCGAGCGAGTACAGCACCATCTTGGTCAGCGCGCGCCAGATGCGCTGCTCCCAGTAGCTATAGTAGCTCGACAGCGCCGCGCACTTGCCGGTGTGCGTGCCGACGAGTTGGCTCTCCACCTTCGTCAGGAGCGACTTGGCCGTGCGGTACGCCCGGGAGGCGCGCTTCACGAGGTGCGAGCGCCGCCGCTCGACAATGTCGACCAGCACCTGCAGCTCCGGCAGCTCCCGCCCCGGCTGCAGCAGGTCCGCGTAGTTGGGCAGCAGCTTCGTGGACGCGATCTTGTTGATGATCTGCGTCTGGATGTTGTCCGCGCTCTTGCGCACCTCCCTGCTCAGGTTGCGGAACTTCGTGATGGCGCGATCGCACGCGTCGACAAAGTCCGGAATGCTCAGACTCGTCCAGTTGATGTCGACAAGGCCGGGCTCCAGCGCCGTCTTCAGCTCCCGCACATTCTTCGCGAGAATAATGCGCTCCGACCCCTCGAGGATGCCCAGCTCGAAGCTAAAGCTCAACAGCATGTTCTTCAGGGAGTCCACGTGGTGGTGGTACGTCTCGTCCTGCAGCGTCACGTGCAGCGCCTCCGTCGGGATCTCGAAGCCCAGCCGGTCCAGGTACTTGGACTCCCGGATGACGTCGAATATGCGCATATCGAAGTTCACCGTGTACTCGTCATCGCCGTTCTTCTGCAGGATGTTGAGTTTCAGCGAGTTGGTCGAAATCGCGCGGATCTCGTCGCGCCACTGCAGAAAGCGCGACGTGGAGTACTCCTTCATCTCCCGCGCGACTTCGACGTACTTGGTCTTGACCTGCCTGCCCATCGACGTGTTCAGCATGCCCTCCTGCTGGAAGCGCACCACGGGGCGCTTCAGCCGCTGAAAGAGCGAAATGCACCAGTGAATGGAGCCCGCCACCGGCGGCTGGTTCTTCGTCAGCGGCGGGTGGTCGCGGTAGTCGTGGAAAATGGACTGCACGTTCTCCACCTCCGTGAAGTACTGTGCGAGAACGCGGTCGGCCTTCTCCGAGAGCAGCGCGGAAATGTCAAAGGCGTTTCCGCTGCGGTCCGGGCGGTTGCGGATCTTGTTGAAGGACAGCAGCAGCTCAAACGCGGACTCGGCGCTGCGGAGATCGTCGTCGAAGATCTTGTTGATGAAGATGGACACTTCCTGGTCCAGGCTCATGACCGTCGTGAGGAAGTTGGAGAACACAACCTGCCAATTGTGCGTCGCCTTCTTCTCGAAGGGGTCGAACGTGAGGGTCTCGAAGGGGCGCTTCAGCCGCTCCACGTCCTTCATGACGCGGTCGATGCCGATCGTGTCGGTGAGCACCGTCTTGAGCTGCGCGCTGAGCACC
Organism: Strigomonas culicis; assembly: GCA_000482145.1. Taxonomy (NCBI): domain Eukaryota; phylum Euglenozoa; class Kinetoplastea; order Trypanosomatida; family Trypanosomatidae; genus Strigomonas; species Strigomonas culicis. The sequence goes on from AUXH01000065.1 coordinate 25,827, forward strand.
GTTGTGTAGTACTCGATCGTCTCGATCACCTCCAGCAGATCCGAGCAGCGGTCCGACATGTAGTCCGTCACCTCGAACAGCCGGCGCTGATCGAAGTTCCAGTTCTGCTCGCGCTCCGTGTGGTTGATCTCTTCCTGCACGTTCACGTAGGCGGACTTCCACTTGAGCAGGCACTGCTGGCCCTCCACCACCTTATGGCGTGCCTCCGCCAGCGGCAGCGACAGCACGGTGCGGAAGTCCACGTGCTCGCTCACCTTCTGCGCAATCGACTTGGCGATCTTCTCCAGCAGGCCGACCATCCGCTCCTCCGTGGAGTAGAAGCGCGAGATAATCCAGACCATACGCAGCGCCGTCATCATGGAGGACATGGTCTCAATGATGGGGTGCAGCGAGAGGTGCTTCGCGTCGAGGTTCTGTATGGTGCGGAAGTGGCGGTCGAGGGTGCCCAGGAACTTGACGTTGTCCTTCGCCTCCGCGTACTGGTGCGCGAACTGCTGCAGCGTCGTCGTGATCATGATGGACGAGTTGCAGTCGGCTGCCTTGGCAATGTGCAGGATCACCTTGGCCTGGGGCGAGTTGATCTGCTCGTAGAGGGCGCTGATCGTGCTGTACTTCTCGCGCCAGTACTCGATCTCGCCGAGCGGCCCCTCCTTCTGCGGGTCCAGTGACATGGCGTAGCTAACCTCCGCCTGCCACTGCGTCACCGTGATGTCCACCTGCCGCACCACGTCGTCGTTCGCCATTGCGGCACGCATGTCCGCGTCGGTGGTGCCGAGGTTCATGAGGTTCGGCGGGATGGGCAGCTTGCGCTCAGCGCTCACCTGGTTGACAAACCCCACCACCTGCGTGTTCATGCGCTGCACCCAGTTCGCAATCTCCGCAAAGATGTGCTGCTTGTTCGCCATGGACGTCGTCGTCCCGTTGATGTCGGCCGTGGTCACGAGCGTCGTGTTTGTCTTCTTCTCCATGCTGACGTTGATGTCGTTAATCAGAGGCTGGAAAATGTCGTTCAAGAACAGAAGAAGCGAGTTCAGCGACGGGACAGGCGTGCCGATCACTTCAAAGTGCTGCTCTAGTGCGAAGGAATCCTCCTTCCAAGCCTGCGCCTCCTCCGCGGTGATGGACGTCCCGTCGAGACGTGCGAAAAACAAACAGCGCGAGTAATCCATAGGGTAGTTGGCGGACCCTGTGATGTTGCTGTTGTGCACGGAATCGTTCGAGACGCGAAGCTTCTGGGGGCCTTTCACGCGGCCCTTCCCGCTGGAGGGGGCTCCCACGCTGCACACCTCGCCCTCACGGGCCACGATGACGAAACATGGATCCACGGCCGCGTTCTCCTTTTCAAAGACAGAGAGAATGGTGGCCACACATTCTTCATCGGCGAACAAATCCTCCAAGGATTGGTTGGAGATGTCATGGAAGCAGTCTTGTATGCGGGAAGCCACCCATTCCAACCTTGGATCTAAGGACATGGTGAGCTAAACAGCCTTCTTCTTTTTCTCAAAAAAAAGGAAGAAAAAAAATAGGTCGATCAGTATCTAATTCTTCTTCTGACAAAAACGTTTGTACGTTTATACAAAAAGAGAAGAAACAAAAAAAAAGAAATTATGTACAAAGGTAAGAGTTGTGTATATACTTTTAAAAAGATAGAAGAAAGGAAAAAAAATGAGGGAGAGTTGTCATTTTAAAAAAAGAACACCAACTACTAGTACCAATGTTGCCTAAACCACATTACAGTGAGGGTTCAACTCATCCTAATTATTACCGTTTTTTTTTTTGTTGTTGTTGTTGTTGTTTGTTTAAAAAAAAAAGATTTCAGGAGCAACGATAAAACAATAGTAACACATAGTATGTGGGAAGAAGAAGAAGAAGGCTCTCTCCTCCACATCAAAAAATGATTGTCTGATCGTACGCCGAACGTCGGAAAGGGTCTGAGAGAACGGTGTAGGCGTGGTTAATGCGCTTGAACGTTTCGACGGCATTGCGCTGTGCCTCGGCGGATGCCCCCGCCATCTTGTCGGGGTGGCACGTCAGCACCAAGCGGTAGTAGGCCGACTTGATGGCATCCTTCGCGGCGGTGGCGGGCAGCCCCAGCTCGTCGTACAGCGTCCGCTGCCACTTGAAATTGGCCGGTGGTACCGTCTCACCCTCCCCCTCCTCCCCTTCCGTGGGAGGCGGCGTGGGCTGCTGCGACTGTCTGCGCCGCGCCTGCTGCGCCTCGCGCTCGAAGACGGCCTCGTAGGCGGGGTTCAGCTGGATCGCTGCGGCGCGGTCGGCCGCCGCCTCCGCGCACCGCCCGCACGCCTCGTAGGCGGTGGCGCGCGTCGCGTACACCTTCGCGTTGCTGCCGTCGGCAGCGATGCTCCGCGCGCAGTCCTCCGCCGCCCGCACCGGCTTCTTGAGCCACAGCAGCGCCGCCGCCCGCTCGTGGTAGAAGAGCGCGTTGATGCGCGCGTTCTGCGGGTCCAGCGTCAGGGCGTCGTTCGCGACCTGCAGGACGTGTTGGTAGTCGCGCCGGTCGCTCGCCGCCTCCAACGCGGCGAAGTAGTCCTCCAAGGCGACGATGTAGTTGCCGACCTTCTTCGCCGGCGTGCTCAGCGGCTGCACGCGCAGGCACAGCTGGATGAGCGCCGCGGCGATGTTCACGTAGGGGCGGCCGCAGTACACGCTGGCCTTCGCGAGCAGCACGTTGGCCAGCACGTAGTGCGGGTCGATGTGCTGCCGCAGCTGCGCGAGCTCCGGCGTCGCCGCGCGGCCGAGCAGCGCCGGCGGCGGCGGGATGCACGGCACGTAGGGCAGCAGCACGTCGCGCGCGGCCTCCGCCTGGCGGTTCTGCAGCAGCGCGGTGGCTTCCAGCGTGCAGAGCGGGGTGCGGTCCAGCAGCGGCGCGGCGCCGGCCACGCAGGCGAGCGCCTCCGCCCAGCACTCGAGCAGCACGCACTCGCGGAAGCGCTCGACGGACGGCAGCGCGCCCTGGATGAGCTGCAGCTCCGCCACCTGCGCGGGCGTCAGGGGCGGCACGACGTACCGCTGCGCAAAGGAGCGCTCCTCGCCCTTCAGCAGACCGTGCAGCAGGGCGCCCGCCTGCGCGTACTCCTGTCGCATCACGCAGGCAACGATGAAGGACGTCCACGTCTCGAAGGGGGTGAGCGCCGGCGCCCCCTCGTGGTCCTCCGCGTGGGCCGATGTGGGCCACCGCACCGACAGGCTCGCGGCGCAGTCCTCCTGGCACTCGCTGTAGTTCATCAGAGACACGCTGCAGCTCGCCCGATACGCCAACAGCTTCGCGCGGTACGCGCTCTTCGCGTCGAAGTGCGACAGCGACGCCGAGATGTCGATGTACGCGCCGGTGTAGTCCGCCCGCTTGATTCGCTGGCGCACACGAGACTCCACTTTACCAAACGTTATGCTGTCACTGCACGAGCAGTTGGTGTCCGCGGCCTCCGTCGCCGACAGCGTATCGTCGCTGATCTCTCGCGCCGTGTCACTCATCACACTGCTGCGGAGGTGCCCGGCGGGGGGCGTCGTGCTGGACTGGGCGGCCGCGTCCGCTAAGATCTGGGGCATTTCCGCCGCCTCTCCCGTTTCTCGGCTCCTTGTCTGACTGCTCGGCAGCGACGCCAGGCTGTTGCCACAGGACGGCATGAGCAGCGAGGCGACACTACTCGGGGTGGAGAGGGGCGGCAGAAAGGGGGAAGCGTACTGACGGTCTCCCGCGCCCTCCGTTGGAACCCGGTGCATTCTGCGAGTGTACAAGCATGGCGTCTGCTTGCAGGAGTGGGACGCGGAAAGTGTGTGTTTTGACGTCACACGGTAGTCAGCTCGTCGACTATTTTTCATCAGAGCATTGTACGCCTCACAAGGACACTTTCTTTTCTCTTTGTATTCCCTTTATTATTATTTTCCTTCGTTTGTGCAGAAAAGGAAAAAAAAAAGAGGAATCGATCAGAAACGTTCGAGTGACATGGGGGGAGAAGTATGATAGGACAAGATGAAAAATAGAGCAACACATTTACGTTATGTTGAAACTGTGGGTTTATAAGTACTCGCTACGGTTAATGCATATATGCCTCACAAAATACAATAAGAAAAAGAAAACACAGCGCCGTCTATTCATGGTATCTTCAACAACATCACCTTTTAATCACACTGTTTAGTTATGTATTTTTTTTTATTCATCGACAGTTTTTTTTTTTTTTTAATGTCTTCAACTCTCCATAAGTGTGTGTATAGGTCTGCAACACACTCTCCCCAAAAAAAAAAAAAACGGTGCTTTATTCGCGGCCGCGCTTCCTACCAGCGCCGAAGCCTTTGCCATCGCCGCGAGAGTCCAGCGCCTTCGCGACCGCCTTCCCCGCCGCTACTAGCGCCGGGCTACACTGAAGCGCGTCAGGGAGCTGAAAGAAGACGACGTTGGAGCCGCGAATAAAGACAGTCTCATAATGGGACTCCTTTCCCGACAAACTGATCTTCGTCGCCTTCTTCAACGTGATGTTCATGGTCTCCTGCACCTCCGCCAGCGCGCCCGTGTAGACCTCGCCGTTCGCTACTTCTAAAGATACAGTGGTGTCGATCGCATCGAAGAGCACCTTGAGAGGGACGCTGGTTTGGGACATGGCGTGTGCACAACCAGGGCGAGGGGAGGGGACGAGCGAGAATGCAGTGTGTACGATCCGTTTACTATCGGCGGAAGGTCAATATGTTCTCCCGTGTAGCTCAATGCCGCTAAGAACTGACTAAGTGTGATGATGGACCTAAAGAAAAGTAAAATAAAATGTGTGCATGTGTGTGTGTATGTGTGTGGATCGAGAGAAGGGGAGCGGGAGAGAATGCACATGAACGTGGCAAACGGAAAAAACACAGAAAGGAACGATTGGATGAGCGACAGCACACACAAGACACCATGACGGAGCATCTGCATTCCTCTGCTTATTGAAGTAGTACCGACAACGCAACTAATGGAACAAACACGACCATGCCAAGACGGGACGAGAAAGACAACACACAAGTCCGTGCAACAACAAAGCAAACTACTAGTGCCGCGCATCAATGGGGTGTAAGAGCACCGTAAGTGCGCACGTGAGAGGGGCACAACATCCACACGTGAAGAGGGGAAAACTAAAAAAAAAACCGATACACTAACAGACACCGCGCCGGCCTAGAAGACCGCGTCTGTTGTCACTACAATTTCACCCTCGCCGCGATCGTGCGAGTCCAGCAGCTGGTACACGACGGTGGCGATGAGGGCGCCAAGGAGGGGCGCCACCCAGTAGACCCAGAATCCGAGCAGCGGCTTGCAGTTCCCGCGGATGCAGGAGACAAACTGGGTGCCGAGGGCCAGCGCGGGGTTGAAGGCGCCGCCCGACACGCTCCCCACGGAGAAGGCCCCTGCCATCACGGTCATGCCGATCGCAAAGCCGTAGAAATCGTTGGTGCGCTGCCGCGAGAAGCACACGTGCAGCACCACCGAGGCGAGCGCAAAGGTGTACACGAGCTCGCCCATGAGCGACTTCCAAATCGCCAGCAGGTTCATGTCCGTCGTCGGCACCGTGATCTCGAGTCCGATGATCGCCGTCGCGTAGAGCGAGGCGAGGAAGGCGCCGATGACCTGCGTAACGACGTAGAGGAGAAAGCGCTGGAGCGTCATCTTGCCGTTGATGAAGGCAGCGAAGGAGACCGCCGGATTGAAGTGGGCGCCGCTGATGTAGCCGAAGGTGAAGCACATGGAGGCGAGCATGAAGCCGATGGGGATGGGGGCGAGGGAGTTGACGCCCGCCGGGGCCATGGACACGACCAGCACAAAGAGGAACGTCCCTATCAGCTCCGCGAGGAGCTGACTAAGGAACTCGGAGAGCATCGTGGGGGACGAGGGGTAGGGTGACAGAGCTGTCCACTGCGAAAGAAATCTGCCACTCGACTTGAGAGGCCAAAGGGGGGGGGGTACGGAAAGGGACAGAGAGAGTGAGGGAGAGAAAAATGGCAGACTCAAACCTTCATGAAACAAGTTCAGCGTCGCAATTGTAGAAAAGGAATTATGAGACGGCGGAAAGGAGGGAAGGGAGGGGAGGGGAGAGAATAAGGGTGTGGATTATAGAACAGCAGTGGACAGTAAGCGATGCTACTCACTCCGCCTCTGTGTCCGGAACGGCCCCCTCATCGTCGCCGTCCTTCACGTTTGGATCCTCCGCGACACAGAGCATGGCCACGGAGCGCCAGTCGTATGTTAAGAGTGCCTCTGGGCCCTCCGTCTCCAGGAGGCCACGGAGCGCCGCCGGATACTCCCGCTGCACGCACCCCAGCCAGAAGGGGGAGCAGACGGCCGCCTCTGCCAGCCACGTCATCCATGCGCGCGACACGTACTCCATCGACATGAAAATAGCCTCGCAGGGCAGATAGGAGAGAACGTGGAACACAATCTCGACACGCTCGAACCACTTGGAAGACGAAGACGGGCCGTCTCCCGCCGGGCTCCACGGCCCGGTGACTAACCCCGCGGGCTGTAGCGGGAGAAGGCTCGCAGCGCCGTGTGCTACCGCTGCGGACGGCCCCTGCGGCTGCTGCTGGCTCTGGATCAGTCCGGAGAGCGTCTTCGCGAAATTGGTGTACAGGAGCTCGCGGCTCTCCAGCAGCTCCTTCTCCGACGCCTGCAGCCGCGTCACCCCACCGGGGAGGTCCAAGCTGTCGGCCACGCCGCTGATCGCCCGGGACGCCTCTTGGATCTCCTTGAACGTGGCGTTGAGCTGCAGCTGCGCGGCGGCCAGCGCCTCCTTCACGTCATTCACGAAGAGTGATGGGTGCTCACACACCAACGCCGCTTGATGCTCGCGATCGGACTGCATATAGTCCAAGAGAATGGACGTGAGCGCATCCAAGTTGTTGTCCATTAGCACAGACCTTTCCTTGAAATAACAGGTATAATAGCCACGTGCGGTAGCAACCGAAACAACACCGTGTGCTGCGAGAAAATAAAAATAAAGGGAGAGAGAGAGAGAGAGAGAGAGAGAATGTGTGTGTGGCAGACTCATACACAGAAAGAGAGGCAGAACCACATACACACACCGATGGTGGGGCCGGAAGCACGCACACGCATATCACGTGAAGAAGAAACTAACAAGGAGATAGGTGGGAAGAAAGGAGAGGTTTGCCCCACGCACGACTCAGCACACCGGTTGCCCAACGCGCGGAGAGAGCACAAGCGCATCACGCCGGCTCCACCGCGGACGTCGGGGGAATCCCATTCGCCACTACCTTGTCTTCGTCGAGAAGAGTGATGAGCAGGCGGAGCTGTTGATTCTGCTCCTGCACCTGCTTCGCTAACTGCTTCAGCTGATGCAGATTGGTCACTCGTGCGGAGTGCGCGTTGGCCTCCTGCGCCGCGGTCAACCGCCGTGACGGCTGACTGGTGGCTGCTGCGGCTGCAGGGGGGGCTAAAGGATCCTTGTGCGCCGCCGGTGGGGAAGGGGCCCTGGCGCTCGGGGGGAATGATGATCTGGAAGGTGACGACGTGCCCCTGCCGTGCACCAACTCGTCCCGCTCCTCCTTCAGACGTTCCAGTCGCCTCATGTAGTCCGAATATCGTTGTTTCGACGTCTTCTCCAAACTCGCTATGCGTTCTATGTTTTCCTCCGTGCGAAGCTGCTTCTGTTGACCGCGTTCCTCTTCTTTTTCGCGCGCGCTACGAGACAACAACGCGGCCTCATGCTGCTTCTGGAGCTTCAGTTGGTGTGCCTTTTGCTCCGCCACGAACTGAAGACGATCATCGGCGCGCTTCTGCACCGCTTGAGCGTATGGCACACGCCACGCCGTGTCCGTCTTGGACCCCGGCTGGCTCAGCAGCTGGTTAATCAACTGTCCAAGTGTCGAGGCCTTGCTACGCATCTGACGCAGCGTGTCATTTTCCTCGTACGCCAAACTAGGCGTCGCAACAGTATCCATCTGATGCTGTGCAAGTCTCACTGGCTATGAGTGGGCCCAACAGTGCGCAGAAGAGGAAAGGCAAAAAGAGGGAGAGAAGTGAGCCAAATAAACTGTAGTAGAAGCAGCAAAAGACGACAGTATGGTGCAGTAGAAGCATATTCTCAGTGCGTGCAATCACCCTCCATAAGGAGGACGGTCACTCCAGTACACCGTAACAAGAAGAAGAAATAATAAAAGAGTATATATCTGTGGTCCGTCTGCCTGAATGAAGCACGCTTCCCTGGAACGGTCACATGTAAATATGTAATAAACAGGATTTAGTTTTTTTAAAGTTTATAATAGAGAGTGCGACAATGACGGGTGAAGGGGAAGGGGCACGTGAATGAGTACGTGAGCACAAAGCTTCCTTCGCCTCACCGTTCAAACCGCATCGAATAACCACCCGAGTTGGGGTCCTGATCGAACTTGAAATTGTCCGTGGACAGGCCGAATAAGCCGAGGAATTTGTTGCCGAGGTCTTTCAGTTCGCCCATCATCTTCTTCATCTCCGCGTCTGTCTTCTCCTTCGCCACCGCCTTGTGAGACCGCGTTGTGCTGTCAAGCACGCCGCCAAGCTTTTCATAGCTCTCATAGTCCGCGAAAGAGTTGGACCATTTCTCTAAAACGTAATAGCTGTCCGCCCGACGCAGGAGCGCCTTCTCGTACCGGGCGTTGTGTCGCAGCGCTTCGGTGAGCATCTCGACCGCGTTCTCGTAATCCTCCAGCTTGAAGTAGCAGATGCCTGCGTTGCAGAACACTTGCGACGTGAGCGTGTAGTCCACACCGTCGTCCTCTTCCGCCTCTCCCTGCGCCGCTGCGCCGTCCGTGGCCTTCTCAGCGGTGTCCTCGGCTTCCACGGCGCTCCGTCCCGCTGCCGCGGCGCTGGGGTCCTGTGCCGCGCCCTCAGCGTCCGCCGCGTCCTTGTCCTCATCCTCGTCCTTCAACCTTTCCGCTTCGAGGGGCTTCGGCTTTGGCAGCGGCTTGATGGGGGCCTTCAGCAGCGCACGGCGGTACTCGGCGAGCGCCAGGCTCACCTTCCCTTGCCCAAACAGCGTGTTCCCCGCGCCCTTCAGGCGCGCACACGCCTCCGCATCCGCGTGCTCATTCGGCACGCGGCCGGACAGGATGAGCGCCTCCGCATCCGCCGCGACGTCGTCCGCAGTGCTGGTGGACTCCGCCGATGCGATGGCGTCGTCCATCTCGCGGTCCACCGCGTCGTCCTCGCTCTGGGGTGGAGCCGCGGCCGCCTGCCGCGCCTGGCTGACCGGGGCCTCGGCGGCCCGCGCCGGGACGGGGACCGCTTCGTCCTCGTCGGAGGAGGTGGGGAGCACCTCGACGTAGCCTGGCATGGTCACGGGGCGGATGGGCTACAATAATGAGATTAAGGTATGGATGTGGGTGTATGGATGTGTACGTCTAATCGTGTGTACTATTTCAGAAGGACGTAAAGAGAGGCGAAACCAGAGGGAAACCGATTATCATTCTCATGTGATCGAGTGAATCAGAACAGTTTAGCAACCCATGGAAGCTACGCTGAAAAAAAAATGATCTTTCTACACTGCTTGTATACTCGACAACTAACGTGAAAGTGAATTCATCCAACCAAACACTTATACTAACTTGTCACCACAGACTTGCAACCACGACCCACTAGACAAATAGACCAACCGAACAAGGAAACAACAGAAGAGGGGGAAAAATGTGGAGATCGCAACAATGGGACGCCGATGCTCATACGAAGAAATTGGCTAGAACGACCGCCTTCAGGTGGTACTTGTGGTTGACGTGTCTTCCCGCGCAGTACATGACGCGTGATCCTAGCGGCACACGGCTGTCGTTCATGATGATGCACGTGTTGCGGTCAAAGTTCGTTTGCAGGCCGCTCATGCGGGTGTTCGTCTGGCGCCGCGTGAAGAGGCAGACCCAGTAGATGGAGCCGGGTTTGACGCGGTGCCGACTAACCTCGCCGCGCTGCTTGAAGCGCTGCACCGAGACGCGGTGCGCCACGGCGGGGAACACCCGACAGTGCGCGAAGCGCTCCGCCGTCGCGCGCGAGATGAGCCGGACGTGCTTGCAGTTCGTGTTGTCCACGCAGTGCAGCTTCACCTGGTCGCTGAAGGGCACGCCGGTGCCGTAGCCCTCCGCGCCGGTCCCCCAGCGCGAGCGGTAGGAGCCCTTGCGGCGGATGATGAGGTTCTGCCTAAACCAGCTCTTGAACACCGGGTTGCCGGCCGGCAGCTTCGCGGCCGCGTCCGTCGTGCTGGGCGCCAAGCGAAACCCGAGCACGCGAAACATCTAGTTCACTGAGATTATTTTCTTTGCTACCTGCTGCAGTACACAACGAAGAGGGAAAAAGAGGGGCCAGACGGCAGACGATGGAGAGAAAATCAGGAGGGGTAAAGGGCAAATCGTTCAAACAACGCGTGTCACGAAGAGCATGAACAGGGTGATAGAGGAATGAAAGGTCTGGCAACACACACACACACACACACACACATACGCACAAACACATGGAAGAGTTGGTGGAGGATTAAGTGTGGTTTGGCCTCCAATGAGGAAGGGTATCTTTAAGTAGATTAATCTGTATGTAATGGATCAACGAGGTATGCAAAACCAAAAAAAAAAGAATCCCCCCTGGTGAATTAAGAACGCACCTGATCAGTGTCATCTCTACCCCGAAACACCAGGCCAGGAGGCTCCACGATCGACTTGCGCGCCTTCTCGTCGCATTTTGCGCGAAGCGCCAACAGCTTCTGGACCGAATCCTCCACGTCGCCGCCCACCTCCTCCCGCAACTTCTCCTTCTCTCGGTGGAAGTTCAGAACGCTCTGATACTCCCACGACGCCGCTGTCGGGTACTGGGACTCTGTTTTCTGTCCAATTGTCTGATGGCCAAACACAAGATCCTTGTGGCGCATCAGTGGGAACGGGTCCACGCCCTTCTGCAGGCACAAGCGCACGCGCTCCTCCTCCAGCCGCTGCCGCTTGCCCTGGCTCATGTATTCCTTCACGTAGGGATAGGCCAGCAGCGGGATGGCGGACGCGACCATGAGCATACCAAGCGACACGAGCCACGGCGCCTCCGCGTGGAGACGGTTGTTCATCATGCGGAAGGGAGTGATGACCATATTAATGGCCGTGTTGCAGTGGTCCGTCACTTTGCGGATGTTCCGCACCGCCACCGTTGTGAAGCGCATCTTCAACCGGTGATAGGCGAGGGACATGTTACTAAGCGGGAGAGATCAGAAACGAACAGCAACAACAACAAAAACAGACAAAGAGGAAGCGAAAGAAGGGGAAAAAAAAAACAGACACACAACCGTTCCACTTCCTAACTAGGGAGAGAAAGCGTAGAGAGGAAGGGGTAGAGAAAGAGAGAAGAGGTTTCAGAGAGAGAGAGAGAGAGATGCGGTAAATGGAGAACTGCATTACAATACTAAAAGGACTGCAGAGTGCCCGTTCTCGTTCGTATCTGCGGAGCGATTTGTCTTGGATCGTCAACCATTTTGCATTAAAAAAGATATTTTACAAAGCGCGAAAGCAGCTCGCCGTCCTCTTCACTGAGCACCTCCGTCTCAATAAACGGGCTCTGGTACGCCACAAGGACCTCCTCGGAGGCGCGGAGTGGCTTCCTCAGCACCACGCATAGAAAGTAGTACTGCTCCAATAGGGTCGGGAGTACCTTCTCCGGCTCCATGGTCCCCTTCAGTACACCTTCAGCGGTGACCCACGACGTGTACCACCGCGGCAGCTCGTCCATGGAGCGCGCCACTTCCAGCTCGGCGTTCGCGCGGCGCGGCGCCCCGTCCGCGCCGTTCATGAGGTCGACGTAAGGCACGACGGCGGGCTCAATGCCGGGCGCCTCCGCATCTGCGGCATGGGGCCGCGGCGGCCAGGCGGTGGGGACCGGGATCCCGCGCGTGAGAAGCACGGCGACCGCCCAGTGGAAGACGTCGAAAGAGGGCATCAAGTTGTCCCTCGCGAGGGCCTCGTAGGCGGTGCGCACCTCCGCCTCTATCTTCCGCTGCGCACTTTGGAAAAAGGGATAGACGGAGGGGTGGTGGAGGCGACAGTGCTGGTCCACGTGATCGCGCTCCTCCTGATACGCCTCCGGTGTTGGCAGGCTCTGCAGCCAGCCCCACAGGGGCGAGTACCCCCTGTGCTTTTCCAGCGCGACACGCCAGCACCACTCCACCCACTGCTGGGAGCTGCACGAGCCGCAGAGGTAGGCAACCAGTCCGGCGTCAAGGGAGCGAAACACCGCCTGGCAGGCGTCCGCCGCCACGAGGCGCACCGGGGCCCCAAGCCTCGCGATGGTCGAGACCGCCGCAAACCGCTTGGATGGGATTACCAGCAACGTCGTGTCCGCATCGCACGCATCACGCACGTACACGCCAAAGTCGGTGCCGCTGTCGCGCTTTTCGATCAGCGTCGTTTCATGGATGCCGATATGATGCAGAATCGCATATGTAGAAAGGTACTCCGCAAATTTAGCCGACCGCAGCTTCCGTGCGAGCATGGCGCCTGAGAACTTCTGTCGTGCAGCCGCACACTGAAACGAACAAGAAGGGGTAAAGAAAATGAGACAGGGTGGGGGCGAAGGAGGGGAGTACAATTCTTGAGGTAGGCCTAAGCACCGCCGTGTGTGAGGCCCGGTTGTTCTACAGCATCATGGGGCAACCGTATTCCAGCAAATGTGACAGCTACAACATGTTGGTGCAGTGTATGCAAGAACACAGAAAAGAAAAACAGAAAGGAAACAGGTTGGAAAGAAAAAAAAACTCTTTCTTATTAACATACACAACAACAACATGACCAAAGCTAACACTAACAGCGGATGGGAAAAGGTCAACAAGTGGGAATAGCGCCGTGAAACCATCCATGCGATCAAGGAGCGGTCCCCCTAACTCAGTTGGGTCTTTCCATCTTCTGTTTCAGCAACTCCACCTGCGCCAAAACGGCAGCTTCGCCGGAGAAATTGCTGACCGACCGCAGCACCCCGCTGTAGTCCGTGAGCGTGCTCACAATCACCGGCGCCGGCGGCCGCGCCTCCTCGCCTCCGCCGGTCGCGGTGCGCTGCGGGCTCGTGGCAGGGGATGCGCCGACCTCCGCCGCGTCGAGCGCACACTCGACGAGGAGGAGGGCAAACTGACCGGCTGCGTCCGTCAGGCGGGAGCTCTGCGCCAGCACGCGGAGCGTCTGGATCGGCTGCTCCGCCGCCAGAAAGAGCCGCGCCGACGGCAGCTGATAGCCCCGCTGCAGGCAGTCGCTGGCCCAGCCGCTGTACACCCCCTGCCGCAGCGCCAGCTCCACCGTGGGCAGCAGCTGCAGCAGCGAGGAGGCCTCCGCCCACCGCTTCTGCGACTGCAAGACAACGCACGCCTCGTTGATCTCGTCCGCGAGGACGTACTTCTCCACCGCGGCGTTGGCCTCGCCGCGCGCGAGCAGCAGCGCCGCCGCGCGCGTGGCGGTGGCCTTGAGGAAGGCCGGCGCCTGCGTGGGCTCGCCGTGCGCCGTCGCGCGCGCCGCAATGGCGACCGCCAGCGTCGAGAGGAGCGGGAAGTGGGGGCTCTGGTAGTTGCTGTCCAGCAGCACGTCCACCGCGCTGCGGTACTCACGCAGCCGGATGAGGTCCCACACGACGCGCAGCCGCGTCGGCGAGTCGTCCACGTTGAGGTTGTGGTTGAGCTGCAGCGCCCGGACGCGCAGCCGGTCGAGCAGCAGGTGGTTGTGGCGCACCACCGCCCGCGGCGCCAGCGCCTCGGAGAAGCGGTCCGCGAGCAGATAGGAGGTGCCGACCACCTCCTCCGCCCCGTGCGGGGCCGCGGCGCCCTCGCCGTCGGGGGCGGCGGTCGCGCACGGCGGGGGCGCGCCGGCCGTCGGCTCGCGCCGCCACTGCGCCGCGGCCAGCTCCACGTGCGCCCAGAAGTTCTGCTTCTCCGCCTGGCCCAGAAAGTTGGCCACCCAGAAGCAGACGGCGGGCCGGTTTCCCGCCCTTGCCGCGGCCCGAATGTGCGCCAGGGTGCGCGGCGGCACCATCGTCGTCTGGTAGAGCCGGAGCTCGTCCGCGAGAGTGCGGATGTCGCACGTGATGAGTTGGCCGAAGGGTCCGCGGCACGGCATGTGCTCTGGCAGTAGGTGTTGGATAAACGTGCTGGGCGCGGCGGCGCCGGAGCCCGCCTCGGACCCCTCCCGCGCCACGGACACGGCGCTGTCGCCCGCCGACAGCTCCAGAAACGTCTGCAGATAGGTTCGCTGCGCAGGGAGGAGGAACGCCGCCGTGTGGATGGGCCGCCGCAGCGCCTTGGCGCCGACGGAGCTGTTGATGGAGCTGAGAGAGCTGTCCACAATGAGCACCGAGCCGGCCGTCGTGCGCAGCACCAGGGACCGCTCGAGCCACAGGAGCGACGCGACCCGCACACCCTTCAGCAGACCCGTTCGCGAGCTCGCGACGCGCTCACCCGTCTCGGTGTTCCAGACGCCCACGGAGCCGTCGCCGAAGGCCGCCGCCACGAGGCGGAAGCGGCCTTCCTCTTCCCGGTCCGCATCGCTCCCCGCGAAGCTCGCCGCGAAGCTGCCCGTGAGCCGACTGCGCGGCGGCGCCGCAACCGACACGGCGGCCCCAGAGCTCGGCAGGGCGTCCTGCAGCAGCCGCACGGACAGCTTCGACTGCTTGTTCGCGAGCACGCAGCCGCAGCCGTGGCTGTCAAAGAACACCAGCAGGGACGAGGCGGTGACGGAGCGCACCGTGCCGCCGTTCACGGAGTTCTGCTGAAACAGCGGCACCGTGTCGCGACTCACGACGACGTGGTCCTTGTGCACCGACCAGAGCGACAGCGTGCCGTCCGTGAAGACGACGGAGAGCAGCTGCGGGCGGCCTTGGATGCCGCTCAGGCACTGGCGCAGCTCCTGCGGCGCCCACGAGACCTGCGAGACGCCGAGGCCGCTGTTCACGTGCACAAGGCGGCCGTCCTCCGTGTTCCACAGCTCGAAGGTGCCGTTCCAGAAGAGCAGCAGCACGTACGTGCTGGTCTCGTCCATGGCGATCTCCTTCATCGACGAGGCCTCGGGGCTGTGCGTCGAGGGCTTGCGCAGGACGCGCACCACCTCGCCGCTCCGCGTATCGACGAGCGACACCTGGTGGTGGTGCTTCCCGCCCTGGCAGCGGTCTGACACCACCCACACCATGTCCTCGAGCCGGTGGCTGCAGAGCAGCACGATGCGGGTGCCGCCGGCGTAGGTCAGACTGAACCGCTTCACCGGGTGGTTGAACATGGCGTCGATCAGCACGATCTGCCCGTTCTCCAGAGAGGAGCAGAGCATGTGGCTGTTGACAAAGCAGAAGCTGGTCGGCCGCATGAGGGGGGCGGCGATGTAGTTCGTGAGGGACCACCGCCGCAGGTCGACGTCATACCGCCAGCGCACGATGCTGCCGTCTTCGAAGAGAATAGCAAAGAGAGTGGGGTCCACCGTGCACTGCACGACGTTTCCAATGCTCTTCGCGGCCACACGCACGCCGCGCACATCAACCGAGACGGAGTCAAAGCGGCCGTTTTCTAGGAGGTACCACGCCATGAGCCGCTGGTTGCTGTTGAAGGAGTAGAAGAGCGGCAGCCGCCCCGGGCACTGCATCACCGCCTGCAGCGCCGCAGCGGTCGCGGGGGCGGAGGGGTAGATGCTGCGGAACTGCACGTGGCCCTCCGTCCACACGATCTGCTGGTTGAGAATGCACCCCGTGCGCCAGTCGTAGCTGCCGATCGTGTCGCGTGTGCAAAAGTACAGCACCTCCTCGTGCGCCTCACTGAAGAAGGCGTCCACCACCGTCTCGGACCCATCTGGACTGTCGTAGATGAGGTCGCGCGCCGTGGTCGATTTGCTCTCCGCGGGGGGGAGGGCCCTGCCCACCGCCTCGTTGCGCGTGACAACGCGCACACGGTCACCGAGCACAGCGGCGTGTGTGTCGGCGGTTGCTAGTTTCGAGGAGCAAAAGCGCGAAGGCACCGGCCACGTCGGTGCGCCGCCACCACCGTTGTTGTTGTTGTTGTTGTTGTTGTTGGTGAGAATGGAGGTGGTCCCGCTGATCGCATTCTCGAACGTATTGCTAATGACCGCCTTGAAGCGATTAGACGAGAGCGGCACGACTTTGGTCGTCGTGGGCGACGTGATGTTGATGCTCGTGCGGGTGTCGGACAGTTTGAAGGGCAGCATATCCGTCTCGATGGGCTCATCCGCGCTCAGGTGTGAGTTGTAGAGGTAGTTGGAGCCATCAAACGTGAGTACGAGTAGCAGGTTGTCATCCGACACGAGCGACATGGCGCGGATCGCGAGCCGATTCGGAACCTGCACGCTGCTCAGCAGCAGCCCCTCCGCCACGTCCCAGAAGAAGACGTTGCCGCTTCGGTCGCCCGTGAAGAGAAACGTGCCGTGCTGCAGGTACGACGGAGGGGGCGGCTTCCACAGCACGCAGGTCACCGCGGCCGCGTGCCCGCTGAGGGTCTGCACGAGCTGCGCGCTGCTGAGTTCGTACACCAGCACGACGCCCTCTTGGGGAATTCCCATGGAACCGCACGCTAAGAGCTCCTGCGCGCCGTACTGCGCGCTCTGGGCAAAGAACTTGTTGCTGTCCGACGATAGGATGGTCGCACCCGCCTCTCCGGAGTGTCCTGGAATCACCTTGGGGGCGACATAACTCATTTGCTATCCTTTTATAACGATCCCAAACAGCCAACAATGGAAAGGAGGCAGGCAAGAGAGATACGATAAAAGCACGAAACACCGCTGCAACGCCGGTGTGTTCTAAAAAGTTGGAAATACAATTTATCTTGCCAGCACTGCGGCATAACGTAGAAGGAGGAGGAAAAGAGAAGGGAGTGACAAAGAAACAGATAACGGACCTGCTGAGAGGCAATTCAACGTGGCAGGGAAGGATAAAAGGAAAAAAAAAATCAGAGGAGCGTGGAAGCGGCACACTTCAAGACCATACAGGGATCGGGGAAAAAAAAGTGAGAAAAAAGGCAATAGTTTGAGTAAAAAACAGAAACCGTTTTTGAGAGTGGTGGTACTTGTTCCCTCCGCTTCTTCGTTTTAGTTCACATCCTCACTGTTGTCCCTCAAAGAGGAAAAGGAGAGATGTACGAACCAACACTACGGTGTGCGCTAGCATTTTGATTTCTGGGCCGCTTCGATATCCTCCGGGCGCCTCTTGAAGCCGTGCTTCTCGGGCTCCACCAGCTCCTCCACGACGGTGCGCACAAAGTGCTCGAATGCCCCCCTCGCGCTCCTGTCCGACGTAATCATCTCCGCGTACCACTTCAGCTTCGGCTCGGTCCCGCTGCCGCGCAAAGTGAAGCGAACCTGGTTCGCGAAGTAGAGGGTGACGATGGGACTGCTCTTGGAGGTGGGGAGGGTCGCCTTGCCGTCCGCCTGCCGCGTGTCGACGCCCGCCGCGAGGTCGCGCACGTGCGCGACGGCGACGCCGGCGACGCGCCGGGGGTAGCCGCCGGCGTCCCGCGTCTGCAGCGACGTGATGACCGCCGGCACCTTGACCACATCCGTGGCGGTCACGTAGCTGCCGCTGGTGAGGTGGTAGCCCACGTGCTGGTACAGCAGCTCCAGCTGGTCCGCGAGCCGGCGCTGGTGGTGCCGCATCAGGTAGAGCGCCATGTCGGCCACGATCGCGGCCGCGGTGATGCCGTCCTTGTCGTAGACGTGGTTGCCCCACATGTAGCCGATGGACTCCTCATAGGCGAAGAGGACCTTCTTCGTCGCGTCCTCCCGCTCCAGCCGCTCCGCGATGGAGCCCATCCACTTGAAGCCCGTCAGCGTCTCGATGCACGTGGCCCCCTCCTTGGCAGCCAGCGACCCCAGCAGGGAGGAGCTGACCGCGGAATGGAGGAAAACGTAGTTGGACAGGTCGCCCGCCGCGGCCGTCTCCGTGCGCTGCCGCAGCTTCACGCACTCCAGCGCCCACCAGCCGAGCAGGGCGCCCATCTCGTTGCCGTTGAAGAGGCGGTAGTCCTGCGAGTGCGGGTCCTCCTCGCCCACGGACAGACGGTCCGCGTCGGGGTCGTTCGCGAGGATGAGCGACGCCCCGCACGCGCGCGCCGTTTCGAGCGCCAGCCTCATGCTCCGCGCGCCCTCCTCCGGGTTGGGGAAGCGCACGGTGGGGAAGGCGGGGTCGGGCTGGGCCTGCGCCTTCACCAGCACCACGTCCTCGACGGCGACGCGCAGCTCCTTCAGCGCGCGGAGCATGAAGGGGGTGCCTACGCCGTGCATCGCCGTGTACGTAATGACGTACCGCTGCTTGCCTGGGTCGGGCCGGGACGTGTTGGCGGCGCGAGGCGCCACAGGGTCCAGGTGGTGCGGCCTGTAGTGGTGCAGGAAGTTGCGGAAGTAGGCGTCCGTGACCTCGTCCAGCGGGTCCGCGTCGCCCTTGAAGGGCTGCCAGGACGTTTTCTTCGGCTCCAAGTGCTCCGCGATGGACTGCGCGATGTGCTTATCCTGCGGCGACACGATCTGCGTGCCCCGCTCCCAGAACACCTTGCAGCCGTTGTACTCCTTCGCGTTGTGGCTCGCGGTGATCATGGCGCCCGCCAGGCAGCGGAGGTAGCGCACGCCGAACGCGACAAACGGCGTGGGCACCACGCGGCCGAACACGTACGTGTAGATGCCCTCGTGGTGCATCACGGACGCCATGAGGTGCGCGAAGTGCTCGCTCTGGTACCGGCCGTCGTAGCCGATCACGACGCCGCGCTTCAGACTCGCCGCGTCAAACGTCTTCTTGACGTGCGCCGCCAGGCCCTGGGCGGCCTGGATAACCGTCAGGGAGTTCATCAGCGCGTTGCCTGCGCCCATGGGCGCGCGAAGCCCTGCCGTCCCGAACTTCAGCCGCGTGCCGAGGCGGCGCTTCAGCTCCTTCTCGTCCTTGGCCGCAACAAGCTCCTCGATTTCCCTTTTTGTGGACGCGTCTTGGTCCCACGACAGCCAGTTCTGGACGAGCTCGTCAAGTGGTTTGGATGACATGTTGTTTCAGTATATATATACATAAAACTAACAGATTGACCAAAAAAATATGGATGAATAGAAAAAAAACGTTTTTTTTGTTGCCGGCTGCCTTTGTGTTTCACTGCAGACTGCTTAAAAAAAAAAAGATGTGTTATTATGTTTGCTTGGTTGTCGTTGTTTTCGATAATACCGTTTTTGTTGGTGGTGGTGATGTCTTAGAAAAGAGATTCTTGTAGTTCGCTTTGTGCCTAGCAAGTGGCTAGAGAGAGAAGGGGAAAGGAGGGTAAGGGAGAGAAAAATGAGGCACATACATCTTACAGGAAGAAGCAGCAGCTTGATGACACAAGAGCATCCGTGCAACCGTCATGAACCGAAGGCAAAAGCCACATGAAGAAAATGTGAGGAATAAGCAAGACACCCAACAGCGCCGGGCCGCCCTAGCCGACTCGGTCCAACAGCGCGGCGACACTGTGGACCCCTCCGGTCAGCGTCAGCGCGCCGCAGAGGCACGTCGTGGCGGCCAGGAGCACCTCATCCGGCACGGCGCGCGCTGTCGCCGCGCTCCCCTCCGCGCCGACC
The DNA here is from genome assembly GCA_000482145.1 of Strigomonas culicis. Classification (NCBI taxonomy): domain Eukaryota; phylum Euglenozoa; class Kinetoplastea; order Trypanosomatida; family Trypanosomatidae; genus Strigomonas; species Strigomonas culicis. Next base: position 45,366 of record AUXH01000065.1, read on the forward strand.
ACGTCGGCGTCGAACAGCAGGAGCCCCTCGAGCCCCAAGCGCGGCACCACGCGCAGCAGCAGCGCGGTGTCCATCGTTGGCAGCTGGAGGGCCGCAGCGGCGGCGCCGCTTCTGCTACCGCCTTGCGCGCCTCGGCCGGGGACCGCCTGATCCCGCTGTAGCCGCACCTCCGTCGACTGGTGCACGTGCAGGAGCTGCTTGAGGACCTGAAGGCTGGAGGCGCCGGGCGTCGTGAGCTCGGCCGGCATCGACAGCCGCTGCCGGGCCTCCTGGACCGCAGCGGCACCGCCGCGCGGGAGCGTTTGTGCCGTGACGTACGACGGGTGCACTAGGCTGCACACGAACAGATCCGAGTGCCTGTGGAAGCCCACGGGCACAAGGCCCTGCAGCGCCTTGTCGAGCGCTGCCACGCTCTGCGTCGCCCAGTGGGTCGGCAAGACCAATGAGCTCTCCCTCAGGTAGCTCCTTGACTGGTGCAAAAACGGGTTTGCTGCGCCCGCATCCTCCGTGGCGGTGGCCAGCTGCTGGCCCAGAGTCCGCAAGTACTGGGAGCGGTTCTTGATGGCCTGCGCGCCTCCTTTGAAACGACGAGCTCTGAAGGCCATATCGGTCTAAAGATACAATGACTACTCAACGGCAGAAAAGACGAATGCAGACAGAGAGAAACAGGAGAAGCACAAATTATCGTCAACCGGGAAACACAACGGCAAATTGCACACGAAGAAAAGCGAGAAACGAAAGGAAAAAGAAAACGCAAGATGACAGACACAATACTGGGCTACGTGCCGGTGAAGTGTGTATGAACTTATTTTCAAGTTAGCAGCTACATAATTAGAATTATTCTACTTCTGTTAAATATATATAGATACGTTTTCGTCATCCTTATGCCTCCTACTCTAAGTTCTCATGTGGCTGGAATCGTCACGTGAGGGGTTCCATTCAAAAGGATATAAAGATCGGCATCGGCGCGGCAGAGCAGTTTACGGGTCAGACCGACGCCGGCTGTTTCCGCTCTAGTAGAAGAGCTTGCGATACAGCACGGACGCGCCCTCCTCCTCCCACTCCGCGTGCGTGATCCAGAGCGCTGCGAAGGAGGAGCTGGCCGCCGCGAGCGAGGCGCCCGCCCACGCGCCATCCGCCCGCGGCTGCACGCGGATCGCGCTGTCCCGCTCCTGGCGGTAGTAGGACGCGTCGCGGTCCTTCAGCTCCGCCGTCAGCCGCTCCTTGAAGTAGGGCACGGTGCTGCCGCCGCCGGCCACGATGTGGTGCACGGTCCGCAGCTGCCACTCCGCGTGGGTCGCGTCCTTGCACCGCACGACGAGCTGCGCGAGGTCCACGCCGCCGACCTCGCCGCTGAAGAACACCTCGAAGGGGCTACAGCGCTGCGCCGCCGTGAGGGCGAGCGCGGAGCCGTCCGGCGCGCGCAGCTCGCAGAAGGCGGGCGGCGGCTTGAACAGCGGGTCCTGCGGCCCGCGCGGCGTGCCGGGCTGCACGAAGCCGTACGCGCGCTTCACCTTCTCCGCGATGCTCTCGGCCAGCAGCTGCCGGGCAAAGGGCGCGGTGACGTCCGGGTACGCGCACTGCAGCGACACCTCGAGCGCCGGCGCCAGCGCGGCCCCGTACTGCGCGGTGACGACGGCGCCGCCCAGCGCGCACGCGTTCAGTGAGTGGCGCAGCAGATAGCCGTCGAGCACGGCGCCGACGGTCGTGTGGCTGTGGCCGACATCCACGACGACGGCGGACGCCTTTCCGCTGGCCAGCGCCCAGTTCACCAGCGGGCGGCTGAAGTAGACGGCGCGGCACAGCGCGCCCTCCTCGAGGATGAGCTCGCACAGGCCCTCCATGACGTCGCTGCGCTCGTGCCACGACTCGGGCAGAACCAGCATGAGCGGCTCCGTCGCGTCACAGCGGAGGAGCTCGCACTTCAGCCGCCGCAGCGCCTCCATGTGCGCGTCGCTGTGGCGCTGCAGCTGCTGCAGCGACCACAGCGGCAAGAGCGGCGCCGCTGCCGCGGCGCGGCCGACCAGGCTCATGAAGTCGTGCGCGTCGGTGGGGGCGGCGGGCCACACGGACGGGCAGGCGTAGGTGCAGCCCATGTCGCCGATGTAGCCGCCCCGCGTGCAGTATGTGCCAATCTCGACCACGGCCATCGCGAGCGGTGAATACTAGTATACTAATGGATCCGGCTATGGTTTCTTGTAAACCAGACACGAACAAATGTACAAGATAGAAGAGAGGGGAAAGAGCGAGAGCGCATCACAGGGCTGTAGTAGGGTATCGCATTGCCAACCAGGGCCTCATCCGCAGACCGTCGCCTCAGTCCTCCGTGCACGGCCATATCAACAAGAAGCACAAGAAGCATCATCTATGCAGATACATACAGTGCAATGCAACACACATTATATGGTAATCATACAGCAGGTGGCGCGCGCCGTGCGCTTGCGTGCGACCCGCACTAGCACAGCCGGACGCTCGCCAGGAGGCCCAGCTCGCGCGCCCGCTCCGCCCACTTCTCGGCGGAGAGCCGCGTGCCGAGCCGCGCGGTGCAGACGGCCAGCGCGCCGCCCTCCGCCTCGACGGGGCACCGCCGCAGCGTCTGCTGCATATCCCGCTCCACGCGGCTCAGCTCCGCGACGGCCTCCGCCGAGACCGCCGTGATGCGCAGCTGCCACGACGGCGGCGCGCCGCCCGGCCCCGCCCCGCCCGGCGCGCCGGTCGCCCCGGCGGCGCTGCGCACGGGCGGCACCGCCTCCTTCACAGCGTCGCGATGCGGCTCCTTCGTCGGCTGTGCCGCCACGGCTGGCGCGGCCGTCGCCGATCGCGCGGCCCTCGCAGCCATAATCGCATCCACCTCGGAGTTCTTGCGGTTGATACGTCGTGGACGGCTTGGCACCTCCCCGTGGTACGGTCGCCCCGGGGTGTCCGCCGTCGGTGGCTCCAACGCCGCTGCGGCGGCCGCACGCGCCGCACGGGCGGCGCGCCCCGCCAGGATCGCCTCCACCTCAGAGCGCTTGCGGTGGATGCGTCGTGGACGGCTTGGCGTCTCCTCGCTGGCGGGCGTGCGGCTCGCCTCCCGTGTCGTCGCGCCGCTGTCCGTGAGCTCCTCCACTTTCATGCCTTCCTGCTTCGCCTCTGCAGACACGTCCTCCGGCCGGACGCGTTTGCGGTACGCGCGCCGCACCCTGGGCACCTCGTCTGTGCCCTCCTGCTTCGCCTCTGCAGACACGTCCTCCGGCCGGACGCGTTTGCGGTACGCGCGCCGCTGCCGCGGCGCTTCGGTCGGTGGTGGGGTGTCCGCCGTCGGTGGCTCCACCGCCGCTGCGGCGGCCGCACGCGCCGCACGGGCCGCACGCGCCGCCAGGATCGCCTCCAACTCGGAGCGCTTGCGGTGGATGCGTCGTGGACGGCTTGGCGTCTCCTCGCTGGCGGGCGTGCGGCTCGCCTCCCGTGTCGTCGCGCCG
>AUXH01000066.1:0-48578 GCA_000482145.1 Strigomonas culicis
CCTTTTCTTTTCAAAAAAAAAAGGAAAGAGAAATAAAAACTCGAAACAATAAATAAAAAAAAAAAAACGAAAAAATAGAAAAAAGAAAAACAAACGTTCATTTTGCATTGAAGGTGGAATGCACAAAAGCAAAAAAGAAAGTAAGAGGAAAAAAAAAGTGAGAGAAATTTGCTATTGCATTTGTTTTCTCCCTTTTTTTATGTAAACACAAACATACATATACATACGTATATATGCACTCTCGAGTAGTTCCGGTAAGAATTTTTTTATAAATGAAAAAAAAAACAATGCGCCCACACTTATAAATAGATTCATTTTCATTTCTTCCTGTTCTCCTTTTTTTTTCATTTTTTTTTTTTAATGTATTAGTAACATTTTGAATCGTTATACATTGTAATTTTTGTTCTTTTTTCTTGTTCGATAGAGGGTTAGGCGATACAAAATGGATACATAGTACAAAAAATGAAAAAAAAAGAATGAAGGACAGAAAGAGGAAAGTGACTTTTGGTGTAAAAAATGAAACAATATATGTTCACTCATTACTTTCTTTTCTTTTTTCTTTTTTTATTCTTCTTTTTCTCCTCATTTTTTTCCTTTTTTCTCTTGCTATACTATTCCTTTTTGCTTTTGTTTGTGTATTTGTTTTCCTGAAAAGCACACAGGAAAAAAAAAATGTACAAACAAATGGAAAAGAAATGTATAAGTGTATAAAGAGAAATAAAGAAAAGAGAAGGGAAAAGAAAAACGAAAAAAGAGGAGTTATTGTTTTCATTTTCTTTTCAGCGTATAAAAAACAAAAACTAAAGAAAAGACAATTCCAAACTAAAAACAAAAGAGACAGCAAAAAAACAAAAGAAACAGTTGAATTAAATTCTTTTCTAATATATATTTTTTTATTTTTATTTTATCTGACGTACAATCATATAGCAAACAAAACAATACAACACAACAAAACAAAACCGACGATGTGGGGCGCTAAAAAACGGATGATAAAAAAGAATTAAAAAAAAGCATTAGTTATAATAATACTTATTAACAACGTTATATATACATATATTGTTGTTATTAATTTTATTATTCTTTTTTTTTTGCCTCTCTTCTTCCGGGTGTGTCTAGTGCTTCCTTTAGTGCGCTGCGGTGGCCTCGATGCCACGAACAAGCACTACGGTCGCACTCTTCCGCGTCTTCTTCGGCGTCTGCGCGGTGACGTCGGTGTCGCATAGAGAGGCGGACAAGGCGGAGGCGGACATGAAGTCTTCCGCGTCGGAGTGCTCCGCGGAGAAGGCATTGCTGCTGCAGACCGACTTCGCGCACGCCTTTGTGTCCACCACCTCCGTGCCGAGGATGGCATTCGTGTCGTCCGCGGTGGTCGCCGCAAGATCCACGACGACGCGCGTCGGCTGCGTCGGCGCGTAGCGCGCGCGGATGTGCGCAGGCACCTCCACGTACTCATACGCATCCGGCGGCAGGAGGTAGAGGTTGTACGGGTTGTAGGAGTACACGCGGCCGCAGGGGCGTGGCGGAAGGGACTCGTACGCCGCCTCCAGGTCGTATGTCGGCTGCTGCTCCGCGGCGGCGGCGGCCTCCTCCTCCTCCGCCTGCTGCTGCTGCAGCAGCTTCTTCGCCTTCTTGTTGCGCTTCTTGTTGCGGCGCTGCTGGCTGATCATGCGGCGCTTCAGAAAGACCTTGATGGCCTCCTCCGACGTGAGCTCATCCGCGAGGTTCTCCTCCACCGTTCGCAGCTCCTCGTCGCCGTGGGCAAACATACAGTGGGAGGAGTAGGGGCACGCGCCGCTATCCATGTAGTTCTTGCAGAGGTTCGTGCGAAAACGGGAGGCGGTGATCATGCCGTTGCTGCCGGGCGTCGGCGTCGCATTTGTCGTCGCGTTCTTTACGGTTTCAGCGGTTCCGGCCATTGTTTTTTTTTCAAGAATATCCCTTTAGTTTCTTGTAGCACAAAAAGGAATAGTTCTCTAGGTTTAGTATATAGAGAGATATGTAAGAAAATCAAAAAAAAAAAGAAAATAAGAAAGCAAAAAAAGAAATAAAACTAGTTTTTTTTTAGAGGTGCTGAATGGAGTTGAAGAATGTGGGTGGATGTTTTTTTTTTCTCTTTTTAAAAAAGAAAAATAGAGAGAGAGAGAGAAACGAAGATGAGCATAATCATAATACAATAATAACACATCAGCCATACCAAGATCTATCAGCTGTTTTGTTCTTCACGATTCCCTTTTTTCTTCAGTCTTTTTTTTTCTTCTCTTTTGATGTTAGTATGTACCAAAACACACAGGTGAAAATGCAGCTATATAATATATAAATATATTGTATTTGAACAGAAAATAAAAAATGAAGGGTACATGTTCAAAGCCTTACATGAGAGTAAACACACAGCATGAGGGAGTTCATCGCAACCATATACACGATGAAGAACTTCAATAGTAAAAAGGTAAAAAAAGATAGGGAGAGAGAAAGAGTGACAAGTAAAAAAAAAAAAGAAAAAAAGAAAAAAAGAACAAATGACATAGTAAAGAAAGAAAAAAAAATGTCAACAGAGTTTAATTCCAAGAGAATAGATATATAAATAAATATATATATATATATATATATTTATATATACGTACTATTTTTTTTTCTTTTTCTTTTTTGTCTCTCTTTCTCTCTCCCTTCTGGTTGTACAGGGAATAAAAAGCAGAAGAACACGAAAAAAAAACACATATGCATACGTGCATATTTGAGTTTCCTTATTCCTCTTCACGTTCCTTACTTCTTCTTCTTTTGGAAGATACCGCTTTTTAGATTATTGAGCGGTTTGCTCTTTTCCTTTCCCGTGGGCGTGACGACGGCGGCGACCTGTGCCTCCGGCTGCGACTGCCGTCGATCTTTTTGCGTCTCGACGACGTCCTCCCCAGCGCACTGCTGCTGCTGCTGCTGCTGCTGCCGGCGATGGCGGCTCACAACGCTGGAATGAACCTTCTCCGCGATCTTGCGAACCATCCAATCGAACACCCGGTCGTACTGGTATCCCTGCGCGGTGAAGGTCTGTTGAAACAGCGTGCGGCAGTAGCCGTAGTCGGGTGCGTCCTCGAAGCGGAGGCACCGTGCGTAGTTGATATAACTCGCCATCTCGACGGGGTAGCCGCGGCACAGCTCCTCGACTGGCGTCGCGATCTTGACTTCGGCAATTTTACTATACTTATCGTCGTGCTTCGCGTTTGGCTTCAGGCCCTGCCACGGCAGCGAGCCGCGCAGGAAGTACATGAGGATGTAGCCGATGCCTTCCATGTCGTCGCGGCGGCTCTGCTCTATGCCGAGGTGCGTGTTGATGCTGCAGTAGCGCGCCGTGCCGGTCAGCGACTTGCCCTCCTTGTACGGGATGTGCGCGTGGGTGCGCGGGTCGCGGTACTTCTTCGCCAGTCCAAAGTCGATGATGTACACCTGATGACCCTTGCGGCCGGTGCCCATGATGAAGTTATCCGGCTTGATATCGCGGTGGAGGAGGTGGCGGGAGTGCACAAAGGCGATCTGTTCCATCATCTGATCGGCGAGCATCAGCGTCGTCTTGAGTGATAGCCGTCCGCCGCAGTACAGAAACAGATCCTCCAGCGAGGGGCCCAGCAGCTCCATCACCATCACGTTGTAGTCGCCCTCCGTGCCGTAGTAATAGAAGGCGGGCAGAATCGATTGCGCGCGCGTGGGCGATCCATCGGCGCTGCTGCTGCCGCCGCCGTCCGTGGCAGCAGCGGCGGCGCGGAGGCCGTGATGCAAATGTGCGTAGAAGCGGCTCTCTCCGATGAGCTGCGGGTGGCTAGATTTGCGCTTCTCGAGTTTGATGGCCACCTTGTGGCCGGACTGGCTGTCGATGCCCTCGTAGATCTCGCCGAAGGAGCCGCCGCCGATGCGAGGGCCGACCGCGTAGCGGCCGTTAGCGACGCGCATGCTGTTCGGTTTATCTGCTTTGCCCATATTTTGCTGCCGGACTTGCGCTGCGTGTCGATACGGTTTTGGTATGAAAGGCGCGCTGTCAGTTTTTTTTTTCTTTTCCTTTTCTTTTTTTTTAGACCTGCGTAACGTATGTAACAGAAAGGAAGAGCGGGGTTTACAAACAGAGAGAAAGAGAGAGAGAGAAAGACATTCTTTTCACCGCATCACCTACTTCACAAATTTCTAAGCGAATCTTTTTTTTTTCCGCTTAATTTACCAGTTGCCATATCCTTTTTTTAAATCCAAATTGATTTCACTAGAAAAAAAATAATTTGGTTAATGCATCGTAGTGACGGTAACACTTTACGCGAAGTACGAGGAAGATGTTTCCCAGAATCTTAAGGGTCCGCGCCGTGGCGAGAGCAGAGCGTGAGTGGGACCGATTCTCAGTGCTTACTTCAAACCACCGACACAGAAACAAAGAAAGACAGATTATTCATATGTTCACGACAGTAGTGTTGCGTAACCTTCCTCATCTCTCCGTCGCACTACCTTCCTTCCTCATGTTCGTATCGTTCGCTCCAAAAAAAAAAGAAAAAAAAGAGTATATATATAGAGAGAGAGAAAGGAAGCTGGAGTGTTACCGATAGGTAAATAATATTATTTTTCTTCTCTTCTTATTTTTGTACTTTTTTTGTTTGCTACCCTGTATCTGCATGTTCTCTTTTTCTTTTTTATGTTCCTTCCCTGCCGAAGGAAAAAGAGCAACGCTCCGAATTCACATCGGATAAAGAACTCTGTTTGCAAGGGAGCAATAGAGCGGGGAAATAATTTTGCCGTAGAAAAAACCAAAGGAAAAGCTAAAACTCAATATATAATAATAGAAAAATTCTGTCACACCCACTGCACCTCCTCCGCCTCCCACCCTTGCAACTCCGACTCCAGTAACTTCCGCATCTCTTTTGGTGCAAAGAAGATGCGGACCTTTCGGTTCGTGGCCGCCTCATCCTCCGAGGGAAACCGCGCCGGCAGGGGACAGCAAAGCCCCACGTTGAGCGAGCCGACGAGGCCAGCCATTCCGACATTGACGGCCGGCGTCACCCCATCGAACGTGAACTTGTTCCCTTGACCGTAAAAACCAATGCTGGAGCCGACGAACGCGGTGTCCATGAGAAGAGGGATCACCCCTTCATTAACTTTGATGAGCGTACACCCGGACCATTCAATGATGCTCGCGTCATGAAAGCTGATACCGTACTCTTCCGCCCACGAACAGAGTCCACTGATACAGTTGTCGGTGACTTTCGGATGCTTCTTGAGAGTAGTGTAAAGCGAGTCCAAACACTTGCGTGCCTGCATGTCCTGCTACGATTCACTCTTTTCCTCCTTGCATGGCTTACTCTCATCCTTTCCCATCGTGTGAAGGAATTGAGGTAAATAGAAAAATAGAAAACAAAAAAAAGAAAGAGCGATATCGAGATGTCTTTTTTTCTCCCAGAACTGGGTTCCGTATGTAACTGAAAGGAACAAGAAACAGAGAGAGAGAGAGAGAAGAAAAAAAAACAATTATAGAAGCACAGTGTATGCTAGAAATAAGTTAACGAGAGAGAGGTCGAGAGACATACCCTTCACCGAATGATACACTTCACACACTCATAAGTGAGTCCTCTTCTTCATTTCTTCCATTGTCAGTTGCTATATTCTTGTTTTTTTTATCCAAATTAATTTCACTATAATATATATGTATATGGACAAAAAGGAATGCTGGAGTGTTGCCGATAGGCAAATAATTATCAGTTTTCTTTTGAAAAATATTTTTCCTTTTTTTTTTAATACCATGTGTCTGCATGTTTTTTGTTTTTCTGTGTTTGTGTGTGTTTCTTTTTCGCGGAAGGAACAGACACAAGACTCAAGCTTCACATCAGATAAAGAATTTTGGCTCCAAGAGAGCAAGATAGGGGGGGGGGGAATCATCTTTTCAGAAAAGAGAAAACGTGATTCAATAGTAAAGAAAGGAAATGGAAAATAATAATAGTAAATAAAAAAAAAACACTGTCACACATACTGCACTTCCTGCGCTTCCCAGTCGTGAAGCTCCTTCTCCAGCGTCGTTTGCATATGTTTTGGCAGGAAGAAGGTACGGATCATCGGTTCACTTATTTCAGCCATTGTCTGCAAGGTCTCCACCATTACCCGAGACAGCAAAGCGTTCACGAGATCTCCACACCCCCCGTCGTCTTCTCGCATCGCCACAGACGCGAGAGTAGGGTGGATCTCCGCGCCGTCGATGAGCCTTGTCGCCGACATCACCATGTACCTCTCCCCTGCACAGAAGAACCCGATGTTGGAGCCGATGAACCGCGTGTCCATAATGAAAGGGATCACCCCGTTCGCCAGGTGGATGAACGTACAGCCGGACCACTCTTTGAGAGTCGCGCCGGAAACGGTGATGTCCTCTTTGTTCGCCCACTCGTAGAGCCCAACCACACACTCTGTGGTGACCTCTGGACACTTCGTCAGAATAGAGTAAAAGGGACCCCAATAGCCCTTCGCTTCCTGCACTTTGGCCGGCGTAATGGGCTGCACCTGCTTGTGTGTCATCGTGTGAGGCGGCTGAGGTAAGAGGTAAGGAGAGAGAACGAGAGCGAGAGCGAAAGAAAGAAAAGAGATATGGAGATGATCTTTTTCTTTTTTAGAACTGGGTTCCGTATGTAACTGAAAGGAACACAGACGTTTTCACAAACAGAGAGAGAGAGAGAGAGAGAGAGAGAGAGAGAAAGAGAGAGAAGAAAATACGACGCATCAATAAAAAGCAAAGGAACAGAGGGACACAAAAGAAAAGGACTGGTTTATCCCCAACACCAATATAAAGAACAGATGATAGAAGTAAACACACTTCAAGGAAAAAATGCGCCCATCGTAATAATAAAACCTTTTTTATGCAGAAAACCACACAAAGCAAATCATCATCATGATCATAAGAACCACCCTATTCTTGCTTCTTTTCGCGTGGGTCCTTATCCTTATTAGACGGTGTGATATCGTCCTCCTCCTTCAGACGCCGACCAGCTCCACTGAAGGGCACCATGTGGTGCTGCGCGATCGCAGACGGGTTCGTGTCATCCGTTTCTTCCTCCTCCTCCTCTTCCTCCTCCTCATTATTGTTCTTCGGACGCTGCGATCGATGTGCCGCGTGGGAGGTTGGCATCAGGAACTCCGTCGACGTGCCGCCAAAGTAGCGATTGCTCTTCTTCGCCTGTCTCGGCGGAGCCTCCTCATCGCCCTTCGGATTCTTTTTATCCGTCGGTGCATGCGGGTCTTGCTGTTGCATGTTCATTAGTTCCCGCCGCATCTCCTCCACCAGCTTCTCCCGCTCCGCCTGTGCGGCGGCCGCCTGCCGCTCCGCTTCCTCCCGCTGCGCGATGTGCTCAGCCATGGAGTGCACCGGCCCCGCCTGCGCCCTTGGAAAGCCGGCATTCGTCTTCGCCGCATTCGCACTGTTGTTGTTCTTCGTATTGTTGTTGTTGCCGCGACCAGGGAGGCCCATGCTGAGGAGGTTTTTAAGCGCGGCCAAGGTGCCGCCGCCACCCGCGGCAGGGTCCGCGTGGAGCGGCTGGTTCTGCGGCGGCGGCGCGGCGGCCGGCGCGCCGTCCGTCAGCACGACGCGCAGCGCGGCCGACTTCACCAATCCGATCTCACGCAGCGGCCGCGCCTCGTCCTCCGCGGCGAAGCGCTTCGGGGGGTACGAGAGCACAAAGACAAAGTGCGGGTGGTGGAGGTGGTTTGCGACGATGCGAGGCCGCACGTCCGCTGCGAGCGTCGCCGTGGCGACGGACAGCTGCGGGATGATCTCCGTCTGGCCACTCGGCAGCGAGCAGCGGACCTGGATCGCTTCCGCCGCCGCACGCGGCTGCGCCTCCCTCTTTTCCGGCGCCGCGGCGGCCACCGCCACCGGCGGCGCTGGCACGACCCGACAGACATCGCCGTCGCAGACAACGGTGGTGCCCTTTGCTGGGCTCGGCGCCGGTGCCGCGGCGGGCGTTTTTTTGGCGGGGGCCGGCGGCGGCGCGGGTGCCGCGTCAGCCTCGTCCTCGTAGCCCTCAAACACAACCCGCACCACCGCGTTCTTTGGCAGGGACAGGAAGGGGGTGGCCGCGGCCGCCGCTTCCTCGCGGATCACCACGACACCGTCTGCGCCATCGTACTGCAGCGAGAAGGGGCTGGACGCCTTCTCCTTGAGATACACCGTGTTTGCATCTGTGCTGGCGGTGCCCAGCGCCTCGTTCGCGGCCCGCACCGTCGCCGCGCAGGCCGCCACCACATCCTTGTAAAGCGTCTGCAGCGTCATGTGCGGGTTCTGCAGGAGAAAGGCCTTCTTCTTCTCTCGCTGAAGGAAGGGCGCGAGATAGACAATGTGCTGCAGGGCCTCGCGGTTTTGCTGCTTGACGTACGCGTCGGGGGTGCGCGCCGCCGCGGCGGTGGCCGCCGCGTTGTCGCCGTACGCATCTGTCTGCAGCGGCTGGTTGGCGCTGGCCTCCGTGGCGGTGGGTGCCTCGCGCTGCTGCACCTCGGCTGTCATCGCCGCCGCCCGCGTGCGCAGCTGGGTGGTGAGCGCGAGCCAGGCCGGTGCGATGCGCGGCACGCTCGATGCCGGCGGCAGCTGGCGCGCCGCCGCGTCGCTGCCGACGGTGGGGTTGATGAGCGCGCTGAAGGCATGCTCCAGCAGCGCGGCAGGCGAGAGCGGGATGCGCTTTTTGTTGCGACCACTCGTGCCGCCCATGTCTTTGGTGATCACATAGGTCGGCAGCACGCCGCCGGCCGCCGCGGCCTTGGGCGGTGCGAAGCAGTGGATGCGCGGGATGCTGTTCTGCGACGGCGTGGCGGGGTGGGCCGGCATCGCCGCCATGAAGGCGTTGTAGTTGGCCGAGTTCGCCTCGAGAAAATGAACGATGCAGGTGGCTGCGATGCTGTGGAACTGCACCAGAATATCGGACCACACGCGTCGCTGGACCGTGCCGTTCTGGAGCTTCCCAACATCAAAATCGGGATTTATTTTGCCCTTTGCGTTGGGGTGGGCGGCGGCGTCCCGCTCGGCTGTCGTGAGAGGTAAGTACAGGTGGTCGTGCACGTACGCCTCATCTTCCTCCTTGTGGAGATCCGTGTTGCTCTCACCCACCACAAAGACGAGGAGAGGGAAATCCATCTGAGCGGCCTTCCGCATCGCGGCGGTGATGTCTTCGAAGGGATACAACATGGTTCGCTCTTTTTTTTTTCTTTCGTTTCTTTCTTTTTCCTTTCTTCTTGTTATGAAAGAGCAGAAAGGACAAAACGCAATCTGTGCTAGTAGTACTTTTTTCTATTGAAAAAAGTGAATGAATGAATAAACAAAGGAAGGAATAAAAAGTAACAGGGGCAGAGTGGAAAAAAAAACCCACTTTATTTCTGTTCTTCTTAATAATAATAATTTTTTTTTTTTTAAATATATGATACTATTTTTTCACCAACAAAAAAGGCAGAAGAGGAAAGTGAAAAGCAAATGCCTAGCAGCAGAATACCAAAGTAAAAACACCTTTTTTTTCCTCTCTTTCCTCGTTCTTTCTCGTTGAACACTCCTCTTAAAAAACAATCCTGATGATTATGAATCGATGAGTTACAATACAATAGCATGTGAAGATGTAGTAATCATTAGTATTATTATTATGTAAACTGTGTGAACACCATTTTACCTCCCTTTTGATAAAAGTCAGTCACCGCCCGCTGTTTGTGAAAATTCGCTGCCAGGTACAGCTTGCTCTCGGCCACACTCAGGACAGGGTACTTTTTTTTTAGTGTGCAACACGGCATCCACCTCGACGCTCGTGATCGCCACATCGAGCGGCGGCGACGCACCCATCGCATCCGTGGACACCTCCAGCTCTTGCTGCTGCTGCTGCTGCTGCCTTGGCGTGGGTGGGGAGGGGCTCGGCGGCCGCTGCGCGGTCGAATCCGTACTCTTCAACACCACGTCCACCTTCGCGATGCGCTGGACGCGCACACCGAAGCTGTGTGGCACAAAGACGACATCGCCTGGCAGCGCGCGCACCTCATCCGTGAACCACATCGGCGGCCGCCGCGCCTCCGGCGCCGCCGCGGCGGCAGCAGCAAGGCCAACCTTATGCTGCGTCACGCGCCGTGCCGCGTTCTGCTCGGCCACTTCGCGCTCGAGTGTCGCCGTGTGAAAAAAGGTGAGCAGCAGCTCTCGCTGTGGCAACAGGTAGACCTCCGCGTCGGGCCGGCCGAACACCACGTAGCCGTGGGCCGCCGCCGCTGCTGCTGCTGAGACAGCCACGCGGCGGTCAAAGGCGCCGCGCGCCGCGTAGGTGTGTGCGGTGGCGACCTCAAAAGGGTCCAGCGCCACACCCAGCTGCCACGGGTCCAGTGGCGGCTGCTGCGTCGCCGCACGCTTCGTGTCGTCGGAGGGATCGGGCAACAGCGGCGAGGGAAGTGTTTTGTTTTTCACTTGTTGTTGCGGTTGCGGCTCCGCCACCCGCATGTCCAGCTGTACGTGTGCAAGACAGCTCATCTCGGCCATCTCGGGGGGTGCGCCCGCCGCCGCGCTGCCGCTGCTGCTGTGAGCCGCGCCCACCGCGAAGGGCACGACGGGATACAGCATGCCATCCTTCAGCTGGACGGGCGCGGCGGTCGTGGCCGTGCGCTCAAACAGATCCGGTGGTACATTTAGCTGCACGTGGAAGTGTGTCTGCTGCGCCTCCGTGTGGAGCGGCCGCCACGCCAGGGCTGCCGCCGCCGACAGCAGCGTGTGAAAAAAAGTTCCCTTTTCCGTTTTAGTAGTCGTGGGCACATGCGGTGGGCGGGATGCTGCCGCCGCGAATGTGGCGTGGAGCGGTTCCACGTGATCCTGGTTGTTACAGAAAAGGAGCCCTCCGCTTTCATTCGATAGCAGCGCGGCACTCTTTTCATTCATATTATTGTTATTATCCTTATACGCATAGCGCTGAAACAGCTGTGTGTAATAGGTGTTTAACAGCGTCACAAACGGCAACACTGCGATGTCGCAGTTCACCTTATGCGCTTTGTGATTGACGGTTTGCGCCTCTTCTGAGACGAGCGCCGGACTGGGTGTTTGAGGGTTCAAGTAGACGGGCTTCCGCGCGTGGTGTGCGGTGCTCGCTTCCCCTACGTGCGCGCGCGCGCGACTGCTCATGGGCGTTTTGTAAATCGAGACGGAGGGGTAGCGCCGCGCGGGACCGCTGCCGCCGTCCGCGCGCGGCGCGCCGAACTTGGCGTCCGGCAGCGTTGTATAGCGCGCCGCCTTGGTGCGGCCGCTGCCGCCGTCCGCGCGCGGCACGCCCACCGACAGCGGATCCTTAAAACGGTATGACGGCGGCGGCGGCGGTTGCTGACCATCCCCACCGTCCCCCCTGTAGTAGGCGCGCGTCTGCCGCCCGCCGCGGACGATAACCGGCTGGTACGGCTGTCGCGCGTGATTCTTGTAGAGCACGTGGTGAAAGAAAAGCTGCGAGAGCCGTTCTTCCTGCAGTACGTTAACGGGCGCGGCGAGCGCACCCCCAGCCGCGAGAGAGGGGGAGGAGGCGCCGGACGGCGCGGGCCCATCGCCGCGCGTGAGCGTCGCCGCGAGAGAGGCGAAGTGGAGGCGCGGGTTGATAAAACGCGGCTTCGTGTGGAGGAGTGCGACGGCCGCCGCGCGGTGCGACACCTGACTCGGGTTGAAGTTGTTGATGTGCGTGACGGCGCCGCTGCGAAGGTCGGCGCCGGCGAGCTCGTCGATGAGCCGCTGCGAGCGCGGCACGCCCTCCAGGTACTTGCGCACATAGCTGTCCTTCGGCTTCCGCAGCTGCGCTTGTGTAAAGGAGAACATACTGGAATAGCTAACTTTTTTTTTTTGCACTTCATAAAATACATAAAAAAAAAGAGAATGAGAAGAAGAAGAAATGTGGTATACCCTGTTATAGCCTCTTTTTGTGACTTTTATTTTTGGTGATAGTCTCTGTACAGCAGAAAACTATCTCACGTAGTAATTATTTCTATATGAATGTGCATCACTTTTTTTATTATATAAATATAAATAAATATATATGAACTTTTAAGTTTCCTTTTTTTTTGATTGTAGATAATTATGTTGGCTTCTTTCTTTTTTATTATTATTAGTTATTCTTTTTTGTTAGTATGTTGGCGTTTGAAGAGAGAAAACACCACCTTATACAAATACAAAAGAAAGAAAGAAAGAACAGAATCGTAAAGCAAAAAAAAAAAAGAACAACTGGATAATCTCTATATGCTATATTTATATGTTTCATAACTGTTATTGTATAAAAAAACGCTTTATATGACAACGAAAGCAAAAAAATATTAAGAACAACAAAAGAATGTTGTTCTTCTTTCTTTTTCCCCTTTTAATACCTTTTATGCTGTTTATAGAATACATATACGTATATATATGTATGTGTGTGTATGTGTGTTCTGTTTTCCTTTTTCATTCACCGTTTCTTCTTTTTTTTTTTTTTGCCTTCTATATGACTCGCATAAATACATCTGTATTATTGAGATATTTTCCTTTTTTTTTTGTTGCTTACTTGCTTCTTTTTTTTTTTTACTTTATTATTTTCAATTGGCCTCTGTGTGCATATATGAAGAAGAAAACGAGAAAGAAAAAGGAAAAGAAGTGAAAAAAAAGATTCTGTTGGAGGATAAAAATGCCACCAATACAAGAGTATATAAATAAATGTCAGTATATAACGAAACGCTCATAGTTATGTACACTGATAAAATGATAATGACAATAAAAATAATAAAAAACAGAACGGCCTACACTTATGTACTTCTTCTATAATTATTATATATATATGTATCGATAGTCATAATAATAATAGAATAGTTTGTCAATGCGCAATTTGAGAGAGAAAGAAAGATATACTATCTGAATAAAAAATGAGCAACAAAAGTAATAATAATTAATTATTATTATCTTTATTTTTCAATTTTTCTTAAATGTATAATATCATTTTTTTTTTACGTTTCTCAATCGCACTCTCTTCAATGACGACGATTGCGGGTGTGATTGTTATTCCGACTGTTATTATTATTGTTGTTGTTGTTGTTATTTCGGTAATTATTATTGTTATTATTATTATTATTATGATTGTTATTATTATGATGATTGTTGCCGCTGTAATCACGGTCATCACCGCCACCACCGCCGCCGCCACCGGGCATGCTGTTCTTCACGTTGGGGTTGATATTCTCCATCCAGATACGGGCGCCAAAGGTGCGGTACAGCTCGCGCACGAGGGAGCGGAAGTCCACGCTGTGCTCGCAGTTGAAAAAGAAACTAATTTTCTTCATGTCGAACTGATACTCCACATCAAGGAGGTCAATGTCAATGCCGAGCTCCATACAGCGCTGGCGGCACGTCTTCAGCGCCACCGCCTCCGCCTTCGCGATCACATTATGCAGCTTGTCAATGTCCTCGTTGTTCGCGAGCCGCAGCACCTTGCCGTTCTCCAGCTTCAGCTTTTCATCCCGTACGTTGCACTCGTCCATGAGCACAATGTGGGGCTCGCCCGTCTCCGGGTGCCGGGAGATGGTCTGAACGAGGAGCCCACAGTCCGTACCACGGTCGCCGTCCACAAGCACGTACTGGCCCGGCGACAGCGGCTCCTTCAGGTCGCTCGCGTACTTGCGCATGCGGCCGCGCTTGAACTCGACAAAGGCGAGGACGTGGCCGCGGCTGAGCACCGCGTTGGACTCCTGCTGGTTCAGCAGCGCCGCGTCCTTCGCGGCGGCGCTGCTGCCAGCCTCGTCCGCCTTCGCCGCCACGTCCGGCGTCTCGCGCTCCCGCGGGAAGCCGCCGCCGCCGCCGCTGTGGGGGGCCTTGGATGGCATCCCCCAGACGTCATCCATGCTGACCGGCGATCCGCGCTCCTTCGGCTTTGCAGCCGCCGCGCTCGCGGTCGAAAAGACGGTTGTCGTCGGCTCCGGCGCCGCCGCGGGCGGCGACGGCGGCGCGGCGGCGCCACCGGAGTTGGCGGTGGTGGTGGGCAGCAACAGCTTCAGCCACGACAAGAGGGCCTCATTCTCGTTGCTATTCGGGTTGCTGTTGCGCGGCAGGACGTTCATGTCCTGCAGCTGTGCAATTATACTCTGCGCCTCGCCCATGAGCTGGAAGAGCCGTTGGTGCAGCGTAAAAGCGCGTGCGATGTCGGACGTATCCTGCTGAGGCTGCTGTTGCTGCTGTTGCTGTTGCTGCTGTTGCTGTTGCTGCTGCATCGGTTGATTGTTCAGAAACTGCGGGCTGCCCAGGCTGCCCGCCGCGTTGATGCTCATCGGGTGGCGGCTGTTGTTACCACTGTTGTTGACTCCACCCAGGACGCCACCGCCGCTGAGGAAATCATCTACAAGGGTATTCTTAACTTCCATTAGTAGTAATAACAATAATTTCTTATTATTATTTGTTATTGGTTGTATGCGTATATGACGGAAAGAGAAGAGCGAAAGAAAAAGGAGAGAGCGTTCCTTTTAGAATTATTCGGCTCCTTCTTTCTTTTTTTTCTGATCCTCTATTTTTTTTGTTTCTTCTCTCTTTCTCGCTCTTTATTATTATTATTATTTTATTATAAATAATCTCTATAATAAAAAAATAAAAACTATAGATAAAAAAGAAGAAGAAATTATATACATATGAAGCACAATAACACAAGCATGATAAGTCTGATTATTTTTTATTATTTGAAACTGCACATTTTTTTTGTTTTTTGGCTCTCTCTTTTCCTTTCCGAATATACACGAAACAATCCACAACAAGAAAACAACAACAACACAGTGTTATTATAATAGATGTATGTGTTTTATTTACCCACTCCGCATGTAGTCGCCGAGAGCCATGCACCCCCGCCACGTCAGCAACAACGCAGTGACCCCGGCGAGAGCCGCGACGCGCCGCTTGCGGCGCTGCACCTCCGGCGTGTCGCGCACATAATAGTACGCCGCCTCCTCCGTGCTCTCCTTCAGAATTTTCTTGTCGTAGGTGGCGCGCTGTGGCAGCTGCGCGGCCTTGAGTCGCAGGCTATGCACGAGCTTGGCGGGGGTGGAGGTGTGGTCGCCGGCAAAGAAGCTCTGTGCCATCCGCGCGGCCGGCCGCACCGGCTCCGCGCCGCTCATATCCTGCTCCGCCGCCGCACGGAGGTCCTCCCCGGACTCCTCCCCGAAGGCGTGGTCCTTCACGCTGGTCAGCATCGTGAAGCCGGGCGCCGTGCCGCTCGCCGGCGTGTGGCCAACGTTGCCAGCGAAGCTGCCGACGCCGCCGCTGCTGCTGCCGCCGGGCGCGGTGGCGAAGGGGAGCGTCATGCCGGCCGCCGCGCGCTGGCGGCTGTTTATCTGCGTCTCGATGCGGCCCGTCATCTTCTCGAAGCTGTACTGGAACTGACCGCTCTTCGTCTCGTTGGGGTTCGGCTTGATGGCGCGCGGTACGCAGCAGCGCGTGGTGCGCCGCAGTGCCATTTCTTCTTCTTCTTCTTTTTTTTCTTTTTTTTACAAACTAAGGTTTGTGTGGAGAGGGAGAGAGAGAGAAGGAGAGAAAGGAGATGCATGCGGCAAGCGAACAGCAACAGATGCTAAAGAAAAAAAAATGGAAAAAAGGATACAAATTATCATTTTTTGTGCTTTTTTTTTCTTTTAATGGTAGATAGTACACTTTTGAAGCAAACGGCATCAGCCATCTTCATTATCATAACAAAAACCGTATACATATATACTGTTTAGTAGTGTTATGATTTTATCTTATTAAAGATGTGAACAGGAAGCAAATACAAATGTCTCTTCGATTCTAACTAATACTTGTTTTTATGGTTATGTTTTTTTTTTAATTCGATTCCCGACGACGGTTGCTCCTCTACTACTCAAAAAAGTAGAAGAGATAGAAAATGAAAAAGATGCTCGAGAAAAACACAAAGATGAGCATGAAAGTCTTCACCCACTCCTGGATGACCTGCTGCCGCCGCTTCTTGTTGCGGTAGTGATGGAGCTCGAGCGGCGTCATCGCGGCGAGCTTCGTGGCCTCCTTCGCGTGAAACAGGTTCTGCTTCTCCACGCGGCGCACGTAGGCGTCGTAATCCTCCGGGGTCAGCGCGCGCCGCATGAGCTCCATCTCCTCCTCGATCGCCTTCGCGTGGAGAACCTGCTGCGCCTGAGCGCGCTGCACCTGCGCCTCGTGGAACTGCTGAATCCGCGCGGCGAGCTCCTCCTGGCTGACGCCGGGGATGGTCGAGGGCAGCCGCGACGGGTCCACACGCACGGACGGCGCCACGCCGTTGCCGGCCGCCGCCTTCGCCTCCGGAGGGGTGGTGGTGGTGGTGGACGATTGGAAGCGCAGGGCGTGGGCCAGAGCAGCGCGGCTGCAGTGGGGGGCGTAGGCGCGAGGCGCCGTGGCAGTGGCGAGGGAGGGAGCCCGCAGTGCGAGGAGGGCTATGGTGCTCCGCATGGCTTCTCTTCTTCTTTCGTTTTTCCTTTTTGATGAGTTAAAATGAATGGAAGAAAGAGAGGGAGGGCGGTGGCAAACAAGGAATACACGTTTAGACGTGGGTATGTGTGCTTGATACGCATAGTTTTCCCTTTCATTGCGTGTTTAACCGAAGTGTTGTGATTCGAATCATTTTCTTTAAGGATTCCACAGTTGAATAAGCATATTACAAAATAAACCAAAATCATGAGCAACAAACAAATATACTATATATGCTACTGGAGCTGTTCATGACGCAGTCGGGTGAGAAACGATGGGGCGTTGCCTTCCAGTGAAAAAAGCTTCACCGCGGGGCTCAGCAGCGTCCAGCCCCAGTCGTTCGCCAAGTCCATCTGGTCGATTGCCCGCTGCGCGGCGAGATGCGCTTCATATGTCATGGGCAGCGCATCGTCTAGCCGCTGCTGGCTTGCCTCCGCTTCCTCCTCCTCCTCCTCCTGGCGCCTGCCGCCGCGACGCTGCGTCCCGTTGTCTGCGAGGAGGCGCGCCGCGGTGGTGGTGTTGCGGCTGCCGGGTCGCGGGTTCGGCTCCGGCCGCCGCGCGAAGGCGTGCAGCAGCCGCTGTTCGTTCTCCTCTTCCTCCGCGTTCGTCGCGGCCACGTAGCGAATAATATCGTCCAGCGTAACGAGGCGGTCGGTTCCCGCGCGCCGCTGTCGGCGACGCGCGAGCGCCCGCCCGGCCGCGGCGAGCGCCGCCATCGTCCGCAGCGGCTCCGCGTCATAGGCGGCGTTCATCCGCTCCTTCAGGGGCCGCAGCGCGCCGGCGTCATCCGACGTCGGCGCGGCGAACACGGAGGCCGCGGCCGCCAGCCGCGCCGCATTCGACGGTGCGGTGGTGGTGGTGGCGGTGGTTCGATTGTTGGGGTCTTGCAGTGGAGCTGGAGGGGCGGCGCGCCGCCGGCACACCTTTAGCGGAGGGAAGCGGTGTACCACCAGCTGCGCGCCGCTCTGGAGAAGATGGACCGGCAGTGACGCGGTCGCCGGCGGTGCTGCTGTGGTGGTGGTGGCCGCCGCCGCCTGCGGTGGTGGCGGCGGCACCGGTGGCAGCACCGCAAACGGCGTCAGCGGCACGCGGCAGAGCACCACGGGGTGCACCTTCAGCACCAGGCGGCGGCTGGTGGCCGGGGGGTTGGCGCGCGTGCCGCCGCCGCCGCCACCATCAGTGCCGCCCGTGGCGTCAGGGGTCTCGAACTGAAAGGTGGCAAGGCGGGTCTCACCGTTGCCCCGGAACGTGATGGCCCACACACCGCGGACGAGATCTTCGAAGTGGAGGAGATGCCGCTTGCTCTCCCGCAGAGACATGAAGAAAGCAAACTTCCATGAGATGTGCGGTGCCTGCAGCGCCACCTGCTCCACCGGGCGCGCCGCGGCCTCCGCCCCGCCGCGGACCTCGTCCTCTTCTTCCTCCGCCGCCTCTTGCGGTTGTAAAGGGGTGGCGGGGGTGGTCGTGTCGTAGTCCCACCCGCGGAAGCTGCTGGTGCTGATGCTCCGCGGCATGGTGAGCATCGACAGCGGCGGCGCGGCGGCCGACCACACGCGCAGCTGCTGCTGCTGTTGCTGCTGGAGGTTGTAGATGAGCACGGACTTGGCGCGCGTGACGACCATCGCCTCGGCCAGCTCGTCGTCCCCGCCGGTCGGCCGGCGGCCGCGGTGGCTGCTGCGCCGTTTGTACTTGTGGTAGTGGTGGCGGTGGCTGTACCGGGTGGTCGCACCCCTCTGCTTCTGCTTCTTGTTGCGACGGGGAGACGCTTTCGCCGCCTGGCTGCCAGTCGCACTGCTCGGTGGCGCGCTGCCGCGCTTCTCTTCTTCATCCGCGTCGGCATCCTCTTTATTCTCCTCCTCTGCCGGTAAGTTTCGCTGGACATTGCGCTTCTTGAGCCGACGCCGGATGTGATGAATGCTGTTGTGATGGTTGTTGTCGGAGATGTAGGTGAGCAAGGCATTGTTACCCGCACTCTGATACACAATCGCGCGATGCACTTTGACCGCCGCTGTGACGTGTGGGGGGCTCTCGTCCAGCGGTGTAGGAGCTGCTGCTGCTGCTGCTGCTGCTGCCTCCTGCGGCTTCGATGGCCCTGCGGTTGGCTCCGCCACCCGCGCCGTCTGCAGCTTATCGCCGGTGGAGCGGCGTCCGCGGTGGCGATGGTGGTGGTGGTGCCGATGGTGGTATTGATGACTGCTGTGGTGATGGTGGCGGCGGCGGTAGCCGTGGCGCTGCGCGCCGCCCGTCTCGTGCTCTCCCAGCAGCGAGGAGCGCGCGACGGAGGAGGCAAAGACGGCGCCGGCCGACGAACTTCCAATGAGCGCCGTCGTGTTCGTGGAGGAGAGCGAGGAGGTGGAGGCGGCGGCAGTGGTCGTCGCTGCGCTGCTAGCGTAGCGGTGGTCCTGCACCCTCACCCAATGATCATCCTTCGGAACAGTATTATTATTCGTGTTGAAGTGTGGTGGCTCGATTATCTTTTTGCCCTGCCGCTGTTGCGTGACCGGCGATGCAGCTTTCTTCTTGCTGTGCACTTGGTGGTGATAGTCGGGCGGCAGCAGACGCTGGTACTGCAGCTTGCGTTGGTGTTGCTCAATCATGGTCTGCGTCAGTGGCACATTGGTGTTTGTCGCATTCGCCGTGTTATCTGCTTGTACGGTGGCAGTGGCGACAGGTACCGCTTCTCTTTCCGCCTTCGCTCCCTCCTCCGTTTTTTCGCTTGCCTCCTCCTCGCAAGTGAGAAAGCACACGCGTTTTTTTTCCGCTTCCGGCGCGTGTTGCGATGCGGTTCGAGAGCGGTCCTTCGCGGTGGCGCTCGTCTCCACCGCCCCGTCCTGCGCCTCCATCGCATCCAGCACCTCCCACCACTGCAGTGGACCCGTTTTCTCCACTCGCGTGTCCCGCTCACCGTCCGCCTCGCTGCCATCCTCCACCCGCTGCTGCTGTGGCTGGTTATGATTACTAGAATTATTATGATTATTATTATTGTTGTTATTGTTGCTTTGCGAGCGCTGTTGCTGCTGGAGGAAGCGCAAATGTTGGTGCTTTTCCTCATGCGACAAGAGCCACCAGTACACATTGCTATTGCTATTGCTACTGTTCGTGTTCGTGTTCGGTTGTGGGGGCAGCGATGGCAGAGCGCTGAGACTGCCGGAGCGCTCCGCGTCCGTCATGCGCGTGTACAGCACGTGCGAAGAGTTGAGGTGACTGTTGCCATTCGATCGTTCCAGCCGCTGGGCGCCGCCCTCCCCCGCCTCGCCCGTCGCCGGTGCGGTGAGCGCGGCCGGCAGAACCAGAGATGGGATCGAGGGCGACCGGTCGTCCTGTTGTTGTTCTTGTTGCTGCTGCTGCTGCTGCTGCTGCCCCTGGCGCTTCACGGCGGCGCTGGGTGGTGACGGCTGTGCCGGCGGCAGCATCGCCGCCCCCGCCACCGGCGACAGCAGCTGGATCGCCTCGTACGTGTTCGTGTTTTGGAGCTGCAGTGGTGCTGCCGTGGCGGTCGCCTGTTTCTTCCTCTTCGCCGCCGTGGGGGTGTGCGGGCCGCCGGTGCGGTGGGAGGGGGTCAGCGTGCGGTCGCGGTACACTGGAAGCCGCGCGTGTGCGTCATTCCCGTCGCCGTCGTCTGCCGCATCCTTCTTGTGCTTCTTCGGCCGGCGCGCGCCACCGCGGCGATGGAGCCGCTCCCGCTGCTTCCGTCTCTTGCGGCGCTGCTGGCGCCGCCAGCGGCGCGAGAGCGCGCGGACGTGGTCACTCTGCGAGCGCTCCCCCGCTCGATGGCCCTCGCCATCGTCAACGTTGTTGTTGTGGTTGTGCGCAAGGCGGCGATGGGAGGCGTAGAAAAAGTCCGCCGTGCTGTCTGGGCCGTTTTCGTACAATAAGAAGACATTGTTCTTCGGCCTGCCGCGTCGCCGCCTTTTTTTCACCTCGTTGCGCCCCTTCCGCTTCCCCTTCCCGACCACACCCGCTCCCTTCTTTTTCTTCTTTTTTTTTCTATTGTTCTTCTTCTTGCTCTTGTTCTTGTTGTGGTGGTGGGATTTCCTCTTTTTGCGCTTCTTCTTTTTCGCGGCCGTCGCCGTCATGGGCGCCCCTCCGTTCGTAGGACTGCTGTTGTCATTATAAGCACTATTCATAGTAGCATTCGGATAGGAGGCGTTGAGAAGCATCACCTCGCGCGTGGCGCGGCGGCCGTGGTTGCGGTAGGGGTAGCCATCCGCACCCCCTCCTTCATCGCCACTGCTGTCCGCACTGGTATTAGAGGTGGAGGGTGAGTGGCCACGACCCGCACTCGCCCTGTCCTCCTGCACTTGTCGTTTATGATGACGGTGATGGCGATGGTGATGGTGGTGGTGCTGGCGGTGCTGGCGGCGGCTGCTGGACGGCGAGTACTGCCCATCCTGGAGCGAATTCACGCGCGTCTGTTGTGCACCATGGAGCAGCTCGACCTGCGCCTCGGCCTCCGGTGCTTGCGCTGCGCTCTCCTTCTTTCCCATCCGACGCTTCTTCTTGCGACGCCGCGTTGGTTTTTTCCGCCGCTGCGTTTTGTAGATGGTCACCACAGGATCGCCGGCCGCATCGCGGGTGTCCTTCGCCTGCGTTCCTGATAGCTTCCTTGTTTCCTCCTTTTCCTGTTCTTCCGACGCATCGACACTGCGGCTGCGTGGACCGCGTCGGCGGCCGCGGGGCTGCTGCTGCTTCGCTCGGTGGCTCCCGTGATGCCGGTGGTGGTGGTGACGGCGGTGGTGCGCCTTGTGCCTTTCTTCCTCCTCCTCTTTTTCGGATTTATGATGCTCGTTCTCTTCCTTCTCGTCGTCGCCTTCCTCCGCGTGCATATCCGCGTTCTTCTCCTCTTCATCGTCGTCTTCCGCGGCCGCCGTGTGCCAGCGCCCGTGATGCGCGGGCTGCGCCGTCGGTATGTGGTGATGCTGTGCGTTATAATAATAGCACTGAGATTTGCTCAGATGGTTGGCGACCGCGCGTTCCCCCTCCTCGTCTTCCTCTGTTGCATCATCGTCATCGTCGTGTAAAGAGCTGTTTTTACTTCGAGACGGGTCATGCTCTGCGTCGTCCTCATCCTCGTGTTCCGACCCGCTGCTGTTCGGGTGGTTTGTCACATGGCGCGTCATGGCCTCCCACACCCGCTGGTTGCGCTTCCGCTCCGCGATGATCGACCAGTCGCACGTTGTGTCCGTATAGTACTGATAGAGCGACCCTTCACTCCGCATATTCGCCCGCAGCGGCGGGGCCGCACTCGCACGAACGAGCGGAAGCGGCTGCTGCTGCTGCTTCGATGGAGGGCCAGGAGGATGCGGCGTCCGCGGGTCGTCCATCGCCGCATGGCTGTCAGTGTCCACTTCGCCATTTCCGCTCGCGTCAGGCAGAAGCCCATCCGGTGGCGGTGGAGGTGGGGAAGCACACCGCCGCGACGCTGGACCGGCCGCCGCCGGCGCGTGGCCCTGCTGCGGCCCCCGCTTCTTGGGCGGCTGCCTCCCATCGAGTGGCACGCCGGGGCTCGCCGCCGCGCCGCTCTTGGGGTAGAAATAATCCTCCTCCTGCGGATACGTCTCCGGCGCGAAGAACTCGCGCCGCAGCATCTCCTGCTGCAGCCGTATGGCGTGCAGCTCGTCGGCGACGGCAGCGTCGGTGAGAGAGCGCTGGTACGGCTCGAAGGGCGCATCGTTGAAGTAGAACGCATAGTCGTGCGTGCTGCCGCTCGGGGACGCACCTTGCACCTCACTCGGTGGTGGGGATGGCTGCTGCTGCTGCGGCTGCTGAGGGGCGGTGAGGGAGGGGGAGGGGCTGTGGAGGCCCTGAAACCCCTGCTTACCGGCCCATAAGCCGAGGCACAGGCGGCGCCAGACAAAGCCATCGCAGGCGTTGATCTTCGTGAAGGCCAGCCGACTGACCTCCAACAAGCGGTTACACTCGTTCTCCGTGAGAAAGGTCAGAATCTGCAGGAATAGCTCGTGCGGCAGTTGTGGGTGCAGCAGCACGAAACGGCGGCGATGCGGCCGCCCACCACCAGCGCCCCGGCGCGTCGGGCGGAGAAAAGGGATGATGCCCTGCTGCTGCCGCTGCTTCTCCTCCGCCCGGCGGCGGCGCGCGTGGGCGACGGCCTCCCGCTGTCGCTGCCATAGCTGCTTGTACGCCGTGAAGTCCGTCAGCGCGGCCGCACAGTGCTGCTTGTCAAGCGCGAAGGGCGACAGCGGCCGCACCCCCGTCGCGCGGCCCCCGGCGCCGCGCCGCGCACCCTTCTTCCTGCGCACATTAGTGTCACTGCTGCTGCTGCTGCTGCTGGTGGTGGTGGTGGTATCCTCGCCGCTGGCACCCCGCACGCGCCGCCGCCGCGGGGATGACGACGCGGTCGATGTTGTGCTGGACGCTGCGGAAGAAGAGGAGGAGGTGGTGGTGGTGGTACGCGAAGAGGATGACGCGCGGCGTGTCATGTTGGGTCTACGCCCTGACAGGTGCGATGGGCGACCCCTCTCCTCCCCCTCTTCTTCCTCCGCGCTGCCGCTACCAGTGGTGCCGGGCGTTGTGGACTCCGTCCCGCTGCTGTAAGAACTGCTCGTGCTGCTGCTGCTGCTCGTGCTGCTGTCACCCCTCACCGCCCGGCGATGACCTTTGCGTATCCGCGCGTGGTCGACGGTGGATGCTTCCTCGTCGGATGTAAAGGGTGTGGCTGTGCGGCTGCCGCTGCTGCTGCTGCTGCTGCTGCTGCTGCTGCCAGTCGTTGTTGTCGTCGTCACGGCGGAAGATGTTCGGTAAGGCGAAGAGAGCGTAGAGGGCACCGAGGAAGCGGAGGTTGTGCTGCTGCTGCTGGTGGTGGTGACAGTGGTCGTCGTGGTAGCGCTCTCAGTCGCATAGCTCATTTTATGCTTCTTGGACATGCTGGTATGACTAGCATAGACGCCAGTGGCAGCTGTGGCATGATTCTTATTACTACTATGATTCTTATGCTGTTTGTTTTTCGCATCCAATGGTTTTTTGGCGCTTGGTGCGGCGGTTGAACCGTTTCGTTCTCCACTTCCTCTCGACGGAAGACGCCTGTGCGCCACTGCTACTTCCTGATCATACCGCTGCTGGGCATAGTAGGAGCTGGTGCTCATAGATAAACTAATTATTATTATTTTATTAAAAAAAAATGTGATTTAAAAAAAAACGTAGATCAGATGTTTTCGAACTTAAGTCCTTCTTTTTGAGATTCATAATAAAAAAAGAAAACGCAAACAAAATACAAGAAAGGCAAAAAAAAAAACCAATGACTAAAATCTACAGTATGTATGTATCTCTATGTATAATTACTTAATAAAGAAACCTGTGTTCTCTTGTTCTTATATATTCTTCTTAAAACAGTTATGATTATCACTATCAACTGCTTTAAAGGAACAAATTTTTAAAAGAAGAAACGGAGATAAAACAAGCAAATCATGTTTAGCCAACTAGAATATGCACACATGAGAACATACATAATGCAACGTGTAACTGCCACATCAAAAAAAAAACATCTTTTTTTCTTTGGTTGTGAGTTGTCATAGAGTAAAAACGACACAAAACTGACATCCCGTTATTCGATCACGATTATATGATGGCACGCTACAACGGTAGTGGAGCAAAAGCAAAAAGAAAAACGCAATAATAATAATAATAAAACACGGAAAAAGGAAAAAAGAGAGTTCCTTTTCACGTTGTCTTTTTTACTCTTCATACTTTTTTTTTTAAATTCTGTTTCTCTTTTCTGCTTTCGCTTATCCGTTTTCTTTTTCTGTTTGTTGTTGCTGTTGTTGTTGTGGTCGAGATTACAGAATCCCCTTCATCGTCATCGCATTTTCATAATCGTCCACGATATGATCGACCTTGCTGACCGCCTTCTTCTTGCGCCGCTGGCCGGCGCCGGCCGCCTCATCGTCGTCCTCACTACTCTCCATTGCGGCGAGCATCGCATCCTCGTTCAGACCCTCCGCGCGCGCCTTCTCAAGCCGCTCCTGCCGCCGCGCCTCGCGGCGCTGCTGCCGCGCGGCGCGCTGCCGCAGCGTCTCCTCCACCTCGAGCGCGCGGCGCCGTTCCTCCTGATCGCGGGCGAGCTGCGCTTGCAGAAACGCCTCGCGCTCCTCGGGGCTGAGGTGCTGCAGCCGCTCATTGTACTGCCGCAGCTCCTCCTCCACCTTGCGCTTCGCCTCCTCCGCCTTGCGGTTGATCTCGTGCTTCAGGATTTCGCGGCGCTCTGCGATGTGCTGCTCCGTCAGCGCCGGCAGCGCCGCCTGCCACGCGTCCTCCTCTGCAGTCACGACGGCCACGCGCGCGGCGGATTCTTCCTTCTCCAGCGCCTCCACCGCGTCCCGCAGTGACTTCTGCTGCTGCTTCTTCTTCTTCTCCATCTTGTCGTGTTCCTCCGCCGCGAGGCGCTCACGCTGTTTGTCGTCGGAAGACTTGTTGCGCTCCGCGAGAATGCGTTGGATGTCATCGTCGGCCATGCCCATGCGCCGCATGTCATCCTCGGACAGAGGCGCCGGCCCGCCACCCTTCTTGTTGTTCTTCTTTGGCGGCATCGATGGATAAATTTATTAGAATAGTAATAATAATAATAATAATAATAATAAAAAGAAAAAAAAACAAGATGGCTTAGGGAAGCTCAAAAGGAGAGGTACTTCTGAATAGCATGTTGGAAGGAAGAGAGAGAGAGAGAAACCCATTCACTCGTGTAAGGAATTAAACAACAATAACAAAAAAAAAACACGTTTTGCTATCCATCATCACGTCAAAACACGTATAGAGGATAGACGTATATTTTCAGTTTTTTTTTTAAAGCACGTTCCTTTAAAGCGCACATGGAGAGCTACACTTTAATTAAAAAAAAAAGAATCACACACGTACGCAAAAAAAAAAAATTATAAAAAATACCTGTATAGATTTTAGTTCTGTAACCAGAAGGGAGTTTTTCATTTTCATTTTTTTTTTGTATATACTTTCCCCCCTTCAACCTTCTTACGGCTGCTGCTGCTACTGCGGTTGCGTGGGTTGGGCAGCAAAATTCTCCCTCTTCTTTTCGAAAGCGTCTGCGCTCCGCTGATGCTCCTCAAGCGTGTTGGACATGCACTGTTCGTACAGCACCACCAGTGGATAGCAGCGGCAGAGGTCCAGCTCCAGCTGGTGAGTCTGGCGCCGGCGCCGACTCGAGCTGCTACTGCTGCCGCTGCCCATCGACTCCGACGACGCCGCCTCTTGGCCCTGGTCACGGTTGTGATAGACAGACTCGTAACAGGAGAGAACGCTAAGGCGGTGGCTCTCACACCCTTTCTGAGACAGCTTGAAGGGTGAGGTCAGAGTCATATACATCTTTTCAATATAGGTTTGGTTCGCATTTTCTACTTTCTTGAATTCGTTGATGTCCGCCACTAGGTACTGCTGACTGGTGTAATCCGAAGTATCGGTATTTTGGTCTGGTTTCATCCTCATTTTTGTTTTTGGTTGACAGTGTAAAAACGAGGGAGAAAATGTCTAAAAAAGAGTGTTTTCTTTAATAGTTGGAAAGCAATACTCTATGACACAGAGAAAGAAGTGGATGCAGAAAAGGAAATAAAAATAAGACGGGTGTCATGTCATCGTGCATATTCACGAGAGAAACGAAAAGTGTTCACCTACATCTGTCTTTTTTTTCTTAAATTGTATATAATAATAATAATAATTTAGTATTATTGCTTCTGTAAACAGTGCCCATCCGCTTCATCACCGGACATATTTGCTCTTTCACTCTCTCTCCCCTCCCTCTTTTTGCTCTTTTACTTTGCAAATCGTGTTGGTCCGCGGGCGCGCCGCCGCTGGCCGCGCAGGGCGTCGCGCGCCTGCCGCTGCCGCGGTTGCGCGGTAGGCAGATTAAAGTCCGCCTGCGGCGGGACCGCGTTGAACGTCTTGTCGTAAAAGAAGGGCATGTCAGAGGCGGCGAAGAGACCCTTGGCCGGGGCACCGCGCCGCGCCGCCCTCTTTTGCGCGGGCCGCGCGCGGCCGCGCGGCTCGTACGGCTCCACCGCCTGCGCCTGCGCCAGCTCCTTCTGGAACGCCGCGTCCAAAAAGGTGTAGCGCTTGATCTTCTCCAAATGCGCGAAGCTCTCGCTGATGCGCGCGTCCTTCGCCGCGAGGGTCTGCAGAATGAGGTTCGACGGCGTGAGGGCCTGCCGCAGCAGGTGCTGCTTGACCGGCTGACACGGCGTCGCATCGGTCGACGCGCCGCCGACCGGCAGCGCCACCAGCGATTCCTCGTAGGCCTCTAGGCACCGCAGCTCGCGCTCCGTGATGTCCGCGATGCGGTTCGACTTGTACTTCTGCAGCACGCTCGCCACCTCCAGCGGTGGCTGCTCGTGGCTGAGCGACGTTTTGGAGATGGTGTCCGTGATCTCCGCTAAGTAGTGGACGTCGCAGAGGCGCTGGATGCGCTCTGTGAGGACCTCGGCGATGGATGCGGTGTCGTCGTCGTCGTGGTTGCCTTCTTCAGGCTCGGCGAGTAGCCCCGCGACGTCCGCCGGCGTGATGAGTTGCGCGCGGCACAGCCGCCGCAGCTCCTCATCCGTTTTGCGTTGGAGCACCGCCACCCACGCCGCCTCGTCCTGCGCGCCGTGGCGGCTCTCGTTTTTTTTTTTTCGCCATCCAGCTCGCGCTTCAGCGCCTCCGCTAGCGCGAAGACGGAGGAACCGGTGGTCGAGGAAAGAGCCGCTTGCTGCCTCTTATGGGTGTGATGAGCATTGTTTTCCGTGTTTTCCAACACGTCCAAATCGTCGATGCGCCAGTCCATGTGGGGGAAGAGAATTTTCAGATAACGCAGCACATGCACTTTGCTATTGGAAGGGGACGTGCCAAAGAGAGTGGTGTGGCGGTGTTTGTTCTTGAGGAGCTCATCCAAGTTGGCAAACAGCTTCCGCTTGAGGTACAGCTGTGAGGCTGCGGCGCCGTCCTGCACCTCATCCCCCTTGTAGTAAATCGCCGAGGGCTTGTACTGCGCCTCGAGCTCCTGCTTCAAGTATCGGGTCTGAGCTTCATAGGCATCCTCCGTACTCCTATGGCTGTGAGGAGGATTATCGGCGTCCGGCATCGACCGTGCCATGCGCGACGCGGCTTCTCCTTCCGCCGTCTGCTGCTGCTGGCCTTGTTGCGCGAGGGAGCGGAAACGCTGTTGCTCCCTCATAAAGGCAATCTCTTCGCGGATGCGGTCGAGGCTTGTGGTCGCCGGCGCCGCCGCCAGCGTGCCGCTCTTGATGCCGTGGATCGACGACGCAGCGCTGCTGCTCGCCTGCGTTGACGCTTCCGGTTGCACTGGTTCGTCATACACAGCAGCAGCAGCAGCAGCACTTGACATCTGCAGACCTCGTTTGCGGGCAAAACGCTTCTGAGTGATGAGTGGATGATAGGAGGGACGGCCAACGGTATCTGCCGGCAACGTGGGCGACGCGGCTACGAGTAAGGAAGCTAGAGAAGATCGGAGGTTCCTACTGAGCATCTTTTAGTATGATGTATGTGTTGATTGCTAAAAAAGAAAAACAGAGTAAGAGAAAAAAAAATAGTACGTAAACAGCCTTGCATACGCATCCATTCATCACCAACAGAGTACTCTCACATACTAACACAAAATAAAATGACTATTAATCATAATAATAATAATAATAATAATAATAACAAATACTATACACAAGAAGAAGAGATGCTGCATTATCAGACACTTTCCCACTCTTCCTTTTCCGCGACGATCTCACAGAGACTGCTCATTACCAAGGCAGCGATGGAGGCGCAGTTTTGATAGTAATTGAACACATTCTGATGATAGTCTGTTTTGGGCTTCGGCACGGGACGAGGGCTCTCCATCGTCTCGTTTCTAGAAGTGGCATCCTTCCCCTGCGGCGCGGCGACCTCAATCTTGTACTGTCGCCGCTCATGTTCGAGTAGCTGCATGAGGTACTTAAAGCTCTCCATCCACTTCTCGGAAAACGAAAAGGATTGATGCCGGTAGGTGCTCCGCGCGACAACAAAGACTTCTTCATCGTCGTCTTCCTCCGCGCCGTCCTCCTCGCGGCGGTGGGCTCCCTGCTGCTGCTGCTGCTGCTGCTGCTGTTTCTGCAAAGGGCTACCCTGCTGGTTCTCCGCGGTGACCATAATAAACGGGTCGGCGCCGCACCAGCAGCGCATCAGCTCGCCAATCACCATCCAAACCAGCTTTCGCACTTGCACAAGGGGGTGCTGCCGCAGCATGTACACAAAGACCGCGATGTAGTGCTCACACAGATCATTTTTAAAGTGTTTGCCGTTCCGAATCACCTGGAACAACACGAGATAGGTTTTGAGAATCTCGCTGGGTGTGTAGGGGTCGTCGAGCTGGAAGAACTTGAAGTGCTCCTTTTCCATTTTTTCGATGAAAACGGAGAAGAAGAAGGCGGCCACGTTTGCGTCGTGCAGAAAGAGGTTCACTCCCTTCTTCGCATCCAGACGGCGTGCCGTCGATTCGGAAGGACAGACGCGTTCCGTAGACGCCTTGCCCCACCGGCGAGTGTGAATGGAGCCCTCGGACACAATAATACTCCGCTGCGTCGTCTGCTCCTGCGCTCGGTCGAACAGCCGTCCGGCGGCGGCGACAGGCGATGCGGACGACAGGACGTGGGAGGCGATGGGCGGATAGATGCGCTTGGCCGCCTCCCTGCCAGCAGGCACCGCAGGGCCGCGCGGCGCCGCTTCTGCCGGCGGGACGGTGACCGCGGACAAAAACAAAACGGCCTTGCGCACCGACCGAATCACCGCGGTCCGCTGGAAGATACCAAATCGGCTGTTGTACACGAACTGATGGATGTGATAGAGCGCGAGCTTCGGCATGAGCACAATCAGGTACACAAAGCAGCGCCGCTTGAAACGCTCCAACTCGCGCGTCTCGGCGGGCGGCGCCACAATCGCGGCGGTGAGAAGCGCGCTCAGCAGCGCACCCAGCAGCGGCGCCAGCGCGGCCGCCAGACGCTCAATCGCGCTCCACACGCCGGCCGTGCGCGCGTCGTCGTGGGAGGCGGCCTCCAGCGGCTCGATATAATCCTTCACCAGCACGGCGTGTAGCATCAACAGGCCGCGCCGGAGGTCGGCCTGGATCTCGTGGAGCTGCGCGTTCTGCTTCCGCTGCGTGCCGACAAGGAGGTGAAACGCGCGCTGCAGCGAGTCATGTATGCTCGTCTGCTGCATCTGAGCCGCCGCGGGGGTGAGCCCGAAGGACGGCAGCGCGTCGGTGGCCAATGCTGGGGGCGGTGCTGCGGCTGCGGTGACCCGCTCTTCGCGCTGTTTGGCGTGCAGCGCCGTGTGGTACGCGGCGACGGGCAGGGCCTCGGAGGCCGGCGCCGCGCGGACAAAGAAGAAGAAGGACTCGTCCGGGTTGACAGGGAAGCCGCCACCGCTCGTCAGATCATGCTGCTGCTGATGAGCCACCTGTCGTTGAAGGGAGAGCGGTTTCACCTCCCGTCGCGCGCCGCGCGTCGACGTGTCCGTGGCCTTCTGGCTCTGCCCCATCGTCTGCTTGTACTGTTCCCAGTGATGGACGCTGAAGTAGGACGGCGCGCGCGGCCCGACCGCCGCGATGGAATCCGCGTCGTTTTCGCCCTCCTCCGCGGCGAGCCACCGCTCCAGCAGGCGGAGAAAGGGCGTGCCTTCCTTGAGAAAGCTCTCGATGATTTCGCTGTGCTGGTTCGTCGCGGAGTCGCCGACGAAGAGCAGCGAGAAGGCGGCGGCGACGCTCATGGCGTCCTCCTTGCGCACCGCGCTGTCGTTCTTATCCGTTGTGCTCAGCCGGATGGAAATGCCGTTCAGCAAGAAGGGGAGGAGCGACGGGTTGGCCTGGAAAAAAGAGAGATGCGTCGCGGCAGCCGTCTTGTCCGCACGCGCGGTGGGAGAGTTGTGGTAGTAGTTGGCGTAGAACAAAAGGTACAGCATCGCGTGCTTGAGGGCTTCGTTCTGATGCGCGTTGCCACGCGCGAAGGAGACGTCGGACCCCCACCGCTCAAAGACGTAAAAAAACACCTTTAACTCCAAGTTATTCAGTTTATTATTACTGTTATTATTATTGTCTTCCTCTTTTGGCCGCGGCGCACCGAAGAAAACGCGGAGGAACGTTTTAAACACATACCGGATGACAGGTCGGGTGAGCCGCGCTTCAGGCAGGAAGGGAACCGTGCAGAAAAGAGAAATGAACATTTCCTTTTCGAACAGCAACAACTTGCTATCCGCATCATCACCATCTTTATGAGTAGTGGTATTCGTTTGTGCGGAGGCAAACGCGTGGAGCAGGGGTTCTAGTGTGGAGAGACAGTAGTCATTCAACACATGTATATTGCGTTTCTGATGAACATCCGAGGACGCAGATGCCGAAGAAGCCGAGGCGAATTGCGATAGAAGAAAGAGGAGCCACTCATTCCATACTTTTTTATTCGCCTTCTTGTTCTCTTCCCCCTTTTCCTCCTCCTCTTTATTAGAAATAGTCGCATTATTTTCCAAAAAACGCGTCTGCTCTTGGGCAGCCAGCATCTGCGTCTTTCGTTTCAGCGACGTGACAAAACGGCCACCTTTCTGCTGCTGCGGCGCCGAAACCATAAACACATACTCATACACACACTGTGTTACAAAGCGCAGGATGAACAGCATACAAGGATGATACTGATTATGATGATGATTATTGTTGTGATTGGCGATAAATAAAGAAAAGCGCGTCTGGAAAATGGGAAACAGACTTCGCTGGAAGAGACCGAACAGAACCGTCTGGACAATCGTTTCCATTTTTTCTGCTTCGTAGTGTATGTCGATTAAAGACAGACCGCTTTTTGGATTCTCTTTCTCTTCATTACTATCATGGTTATGCTGTGTGGGCTGTCCTTCTGTCCATAGGAAATACAGTAAGGCATCGCACAGGTTGGCATAATAGGTTTCAGAGGCAAACATACACGACCTTTGGTGGTAACTCTCATCCTCCAAGAATTCATCCACAATCGCTAACTCTCCCTTCTGATTATTCTTATTACTTATATCCAAATGATGACCTACTTGATTCCTATTCCGCTTTGCCAACTGCTCCTGCGCGCGGTGCGCTTCTAAAAAGTGAAACAGGGCGTTGTTAAGTTTATCAGGAAACGTCCACAGGAGACGGGTGCGTTCCATCAGGATGCTGAGATCCAAGTCTTTGTTGTATAAACTACTATCAATATTATTATGCATATTACTTTGTAATAACGATAATGTATATAAGAACTTGGAATTGGTTCGTATGGCTTTTTTATCTTCTTTATTTGGCTGTAATGTGTTGATGCTGACATTTTCGTATAATTGAAACTGGTTTTCTGTTTCTTCTAAAAAGGAAGGCAATGAGAGGATCTTGTCTTTATTATTTTGCAGTTTGGAAATTGTTTGATGGATGAGATCAAATAGATCATTATTATTGTTATTATTACTGTTTTCTGTTTCTGAAATCATTGTTGAAATATATATGAAGAGAACTAACTAATCAACACTACACACACAAAAAAAAAATGTAGTTTCTGTGAATATGTAAGAATCGTACTGTTCATATACAAAGAATAATAAAAGCAACAGAGAGGAGAGAATGAGAGAAGAAGCGATGCTTTTTTTTTTTCCTGTGAAACCTAAACACAGAGATACATGTAAAAACAATGAAGATAATTCATTTGTTTTGATTGTCCTGCATTTTGTTTTTATTTATTATGACTACTATTATTATTATTATTATTATTAGTATTTTGACGTACTATACACTTTTTTTTTTTTTTGTAAGTATTACGCATCCTTGTTTTCACATGGCGAAGAGACCATGTTATGCAGTGAAAGCATCTCCGTGCCCATATTATGCAAGTTGTATTCTTTCCGGGTGGAGCCGTAGTAGTTTTTGGAAACGCTCAGGAGGCAAGTGGAGTGAAGCACCACGATATTGAGGCAATGCACAATGCTGTCCGGCGACGGGTGGCTGAGCTTCGCGAAGGGGATGTAAATGAATTTGTCAAAAGGCAGCATGCGGTCGACGATGGTGCCGAACAGCGTCTTTTTGTGCTGGTTTTCAAACGACGTGTTGTTCTTCACGTTTAAGTGGATCGTGATCTTCTCCATCCGTCGTGCGGGGGTGGGCTTCTTCAGAGGGGTCGCCTTCGTTGGCGCCGCGTCTTCCTCCGCAAGCACGGCCGGCGCCGGCAGCTGCTGTGTGAAGAAGTTGTGGGTGTCAGCGCGCACCTCCCCCACCTCCGCCCCTCCCTTCGCCGGGTACAAAAAGGGAAGTGGAACGGCAGCAGCAGCTCCACCGCCATCTCGATTTCAGACAGCGTCGGACAGCAGGTCACTTCCACGGGCGTGTACTTGAAGGCATACTTTAGCAGAAAACGTTTGTTGGTGTAGTAATCGCGAAACAGACGCTCGTTGATGTGAGAGATGAGCGCGTTCAGCACAATGGTGTGGGGCGGCAGGAGGGTTTTGTCCTTCTCTTCCTCCGCTTCTCCGCCCTTCTCCTGTTTCTTATCCTGATTGAGGTAGGCGTAAGGGCAGGTGACTGTCGGCCGCACAACCGGCACGCGCAGCAAGAGGTAGCCCTTACAGTTCGTCTCGAGCGGCGCCAGCCATTTGTTTCTCGGCTTCCGCTTCGCGCTGCGGTCTTCGTCTTCCTCCCCCGCATCGTCGTCGTCGTCGTCGGCCGCCTCGGCACGGCTGCGCTTTTTGCCGCCCTGCGCATGGCTGTGGCTGTCGTCGGCGAGCTCGGCGGCGAGCAAGCCGGAGAGGCTGGTCGGGTGGCGCGGTGGCGCTTCCACTTCCACCTTCGTCTCCTCCGCTCCCGTGTGCTCCGCTTCCGCGTCTCCCTCCTCGGGTTTTAAAAGTGCCTCGTACATCTTCTTGTACGGCTCAACAATGGGCGCCAGGTACGCGACCAGCTCCTTCTTTGCCTTGAACGCCTCGTTGGGGTTGATGGAAAACAAGAGACCGGAGATATAGTCTTCATTCGCGTACAGCGCGTCTGTCGGTGGAAGACTGGTGTGTTGTGACCGCAGCTGATGCGGCACGAGCAGCTGCCCGTGCTCGTACCGATGGGAGTGGAAGCGTTGCGATTTATTTGCCGCCTTGTTGTGCAGTTTGTGCTTATAGGGACCTGATGATGACGACATTCTGTGTGGTTTTATTTCTTTTTTTTATTCTTTTGTTTAGTTTATGTATTTACCCTTTCCAAACGAAAAGAGAACAGGTTAGAAAGAAAAACAGAACACACATACAAAAAAGGAAAAAAAATTGGAATGAAACAATCATGAAGAGCAACGCCCTTTACAATGTTAGTATAATTCTGTTGTCACCATGGCAATGCAAACATATACAAAAAGGAAGAAAAAAAACTAGAATACGATATTGAAATAAGAAGAAACATAAGTGAAATAATGTGACGTGTGAGAGAAATAATAATGATGGTCTTTTGTGAAGATAATGGAATGCTATTACTGCTTCTTCTTCTCTGTCTCGACTGTTTCTGCTGTTCCCTCGTTAACGTCTTCCTTCTTTTCATTGTTATTGTTATTACTATTGGCCGCAGCCATTCGTTGGAGCTGCTTGATCCACTTCTTGTTCATCGATGCCGCATTGTAAATGCAAAGGGCTACATAGCCGAGCAGGCAGATAGACAGCGGCAGCACGGAGTAAAAATAGTGGAAGGAAGGGTAAATAAACACCACGTAGTGGATCGAAAAGAAGAGCATGTGGCACAGCAGCTGCGACACCGCGAAGAAGAAGGTGGAGGGCAGCCGCTCCGTGCCACAACACGTCACAAAGCGGTACGGCAGGCCCTTGAAACCACCAGGCGGGTGCTCCATCATCCACGTGTAGGCGGTCATGCGCTGTGAGAGATCCCCACCCGCGCCCTCCGCCAGCGTCGTGGTGGGCGGTATCGCAGGCGGCTCCCCCATCCGCCGGCGGTGCTGCTGCTCTCGCTGCCGCCGCTGGCGCCGCTCGCGGACGCCGCGGCGGTACTCGTGGAAGGTGTGGTAACTGAACTGCCACACCGCGAACATGAAGAGGTGGAGGCAGAGCAGCGTCACGTAGGTGACGTTCTGCTGCAGCTCGTGGCAGAGCGTGCCGTCGCCGCAGAGGGCCTCGATCTGATACTTCTGCGCGTAGTTGGCAAAGATGGAGATCACCTGCTGCCGCTCGGCGGGCGACAGCGACGAGAGGTGGAAGTCCTCCGGCGTGTGGTTCGCTCCCGCCGCGGCATACCCGCCACCCACACTCCCCCCCTGCTGCAACATGTAGCGCCGCAGAAAGTCCGGCGTCAGCTTCGTCGTGCTGTTCAGGCTGCGGAACAAAAACGGCTGCAGGGATATGCGGTGGATGAAGACTTTCTGCATGAAGAGATAGAGCCCCGGGACGATGCGCTGCGCGGAGCTCTGTGTGGTCAGCGCCATCCGTGCGGCCCGCTCGACGAGCGCGACGGGGTCCACGACACTCAGTTCCTTCCGCGCGGTGGTGAAGAGAATGTGCAGAAACAGAATCTGTATGATGGCGGGGAAGAGGTGGAGATAGCAGCTCGACATGCGGTCCGCGCTGTGGAAGAGCAGCGCGTTCCGCCACATCCAAATCGCGCCGAGGATCGGCCCGAAGGCGCCCGCGAAGAGCATGAAGAAAAGAAAAAAAGTTTGGACGAACTGGACGTCCGTCAGGTTCGATAGAGCGTAGTGAATTGTGTAGACTTTCACTTGCTGTGGGAGGTAAATGCCATCCGGAAGAGAGAGGCGGAACGAGGACTCCGCGGCAGACCCCGCGTGGAGAAAAGGGATCCCCTGCTGACAGAAGGAGGTGAGGGTGTGGTGCTGCGGCTGCGCGTACCGCGCCTGCTGCTCCAGCCGCAGCTGCGTGCGGTTCGCAAAAAGAACGTACTGCGCGCGCTGCGGCAGGTACGACTTCCAGGAGAAGAGGGGCGCCTCCGCGTAGCGGACATCGACGAGCCGCCAGACGAGAAACGCAACGAGACAGGCGTTGTGAAAGTAACAGTAATCGAGGAAAAAGTAGTGCATGCCGTTCTTGCGATAGTACACGTATTTCTGCAGCATGAACACAAGGAGACCGATGACGTACACCCACACAATCACGTCCACCATATGACACGCGAGGCGATCGCCGATGAGGGTGCCGCTGTCGGAGAGATCCATCAGACTGTACGCGGCGTCGGCCGCCCCCTCATCCGCGGAGTTCGTGAGCGCAGGGCGTGGATCGGCGGCCGGCGGCGGCGGCGCGCCCACGTGCGGGAAGGAAATCGTGAAGAGTGTTTTTTGCATCTCATCGTTGTTCACCACCCGTGTGTAGGGCGGCGAGCACGGCCGCTGCCCATCGCACGGACGACCGGGCGGTGCAGCGCTCTGCGAGGGGTGCCCCGACGCCGCCGAGGTGGTTGGCGGCTCTGGCCCGGAGACATCCGGGTTATTCGAAAAGATGTACGGACACGTGGTGATGTCGTAGAAGGAGGCCGCGACCATACATGTGAAGAAGAGAGTGAAAGTGCAGTTGAAGAAGTACTCTCGTTTTGAGAAACGATGGTCCATCTTCTAACTCTTTTTTTTTCCTTTCGTGTGTGTGTGTGTGTGAGACAGCGCGTAATACAGTAGATTTAAACTGAGAAGAAGAGATACAAAGAAAAAGAGGGAATGCTATGGATAGACAAGTGCTACTGCTAATAAAAAGCGTGTGTGAGAGCATATCAATAACACACCTATACAGGATAAAGGACATAGAAGCAAATGGTAACTGCATCGTATTCGTAGTATACTCTACGCATTCATCAAGTGCATATCGAAGTCTTAATTTTTTTTAAAAATAACGATATGTACAAATATATATATATAGAGAGAGAGTGCGCGCGAAAGGCATCTATTTTTGTTCACTTTTTTAATAATAACACTGGTGGCCATGTATGTGCCGGATAACGATTCGGCAAAAAAAAAAACCAATGGCAACGATCGCAACACGAACACACAGCAGTTCGGTGTGCCTCCGTAAGCGGAAAAACCAAACACAACATACATGAAAAAAGGGAAGCAATTTTTCCTTCTTCGTCATTATTATATATATTTTTTTTGGCTCTCATTCCATTCTGGTTTATTTCTTTTCGATGGCAACTCAATCAATCTGAGCGTCCTTGATGACCGAGCGGATCACATTAGTGATCACCGACCCCAGCACCATGAAGATGCCCAGACCAGAGCGGAACACCACCAACGCGTTGAGCTGGCTCAGCTCGAAGGCAATCCCTAAGAAGGGCACCACCGTGAAGAGCGCGGTGGCGAGCGACCGGCGCGGCATGAGGGGCGTGATGCACAGCGTGAAGATGAAGAGGCAGCTGCTGAGTAGCTCCACCTGTGCGACAAGGGCCTGGTAGATCTGGAAGAGCGACGCGCCCTCGCGCGTCGTGAAGATGGGCGGGTGGGCACTCACCAGCGCCGCGCGCCGCACTGCCAACAGCTGCGCCATTGTCATGGCCTGCGCCTCCACCGCGGCTGACGCCGCCGCCGACGGCGGCGCGGAGAAGAGAGAGAGCGACAGCCGCGTGCGCAGCGCGGGGTCGAAGGAGAAGCACGGCAGCGCGAAGACGCCGACGAGGAGGAGAGCGAGGCGCGCCAGGCGGCGGAAGAGCACGCCGCGCTGCCGCAGCCCCACTTCCTGCAGCAGGTCATCCCGGTTCGCCGCGTACCACGCTTGAAACGCGGGCGTCTCAAACAGCTGGTGCAGCTCCCGTCGCGTGTGCAGCTGTGTCTGCAGTTCGTACGCCTGCCGCCGCTTCACCATCTCCACAAAGCGCTGCACGTGTTCGTTCAGCGTCAGCACCCGCGGCGGGGCGTCCGTGTAGAAGACCTCGCCGCTGCGGATCGCACCCGCCAGCGCGCGCGCGTTGCCCCCCGCGCCCTCCTCTTCTTCCGCGTGGTACCCCTTCGCACCCATCACGCGCGACACCCACGCCGTGAAGGCGGTGTGCTGCTGCGGCCCTTTCCGGCCGCCGCCGTCCACGCACTCCAACAGCACGGCCGGCACCCCCTGCGACGGCCGCTCGCCAGCGCGCGCGCGAATCTGCCGCCCAACCACAACGAGCGGCTCCTCCTCCTCCTCCTCTTCATCTCTGGCCGCGGTGGGGCCGCTGCCGCTGCCACCGGAGAAGAGGCAGGCGAGGAGGCAGAAGGGAAAGCCCATTCCACCGCCACCACCACTCGCAGCAGCAGCAGCAGCGCTGTCACGCGATGGCCGCGACGTTGCCTTGTCGCTGAAGTCGTCATCCAACGTCCGGTTCGGACTCGGGATCGGCCCGGGGCTCTCGCTCCCGACCTCTTCCTCGTTGTTGTTGTTGTTGTTGTTGTCGTCGCCATCCAGCCGCTCGTCGGCCCTGTGGCTGTGGCGCTGGCTGCCACGGCTGGTGGACGCGCGCATCGCAGCGAGGGCGGCTTCCGCCTCCAGGAGCTGCGCGCGGGTCTCGGGAGCGTACAGGACGCGAATGTACTTACACACCGGCTGGACACAGACGAAGACGATGCTGGTGATCAGCGCAGCGCCGACAACCGCAAACTTCGCCGCGGTGAAGTTAAATAAAAAGGAGATGAGAAGGCTAAACAGACTCATTTTTTCTCTCCTTTTTCCTTTTTTTTTGTCTTATAATGCCTCACTGCTAATGATGACCGTAGTTTCTTCTATTCTCTCTCTATATATATTTTCCTTTTAGTTCCATCAGAAGAGAAAGAGAAGAGAAACCTGTATATATGAAGGTCATCGAAAGAATCCAATATGTACGTATCTTTTTTTTTTTTCGCTTCAAACAGCATCATACTCTGCAAACATAGACGCAAGTCCTTCCCTTTTTCATTCGTTAGTGGTTCTATTCAATAGAATCAGACAAGACCATTTCTAGTTTGTTTTTAGTATTCATGAAGCATAAAGAAATACGTTATGAGATTTATCGTTTCAAGGATGAAACGTAGACATTTGGGTACTCATATCCAGTTCAAATATATGCATATACGTACCACAATGGACAATGTAAAAGGAATAATGATAAACCAAAAATAAAGGAAATGGGAATAAAGGAGATCTTTTGATAAGTAAATTAATATTCTTTTTTTTTATTTTCTTTTTTTTTCTTTACATTGAAGTATAGTTTTCTTTTTTTCAGTTTTTTGTTTTTATATTTTTCATTTTTGTATAGTTTGCTTGTTTCTAAATCAGTATACCATTCCCTCATCGACGGTGTGCACGAGCTTGTCGCTGTAGCCGAGCTCATGGAGGTAGCGTTTGGCGCTGCGCTGCATCACCGGCGGCCCGCAGATGGCGATGAGCAGATCCTTCGACGGCGGCGGCAGCGCGTGCTGCAGCACGGCCTTGTCGATGTAGCCGACGCCCTCCGTCCAGCCCTCGGGCGGGTTGTTCAGCACAAAGTCGCAGGTGAACTTGTCCGGCGTCTGGCGCTGGTAGCTGCGCAGCAGGTGCTTGTACGTCAGCTCGCGCTCATCCTCGGCGGCGTAGATCAGCCGGATCGTTTCGAAACTGTCCGAGTACGGCGGGTTGAGCGCCGCGCGGATGAGCTGCAGCATCGGTGCGATGCCGCTGCCGCCGGCGATGAGCCCGAACTTCTTGATGATGGCACTGCGGAAGCGGATCTGCTTGGTCTGCGGCCGCAGGTCGACCTGGAGGCCGCCGCACGCCTTCATCTCCACCGCGTCGCCGGGCCGCATCGAGTTGATCCACTCGGAGAGACTGCCCTTGTCGCCGCGCGCGAGAATGCTAATGCGACCGTGGTCGTCCGGCAGCGTAATGGGGCTGTAGTAGCCGACGAGCTGCTGCCCGTCCCAGTTACCCCGGATCGCAATGAACTGCCCGAGGCACAGGCCGGAGGTCTGCAGCGACCCCGGCAGGTTGAAGCGCAGCACGCGGGAGCCGACCCCGAAGTGGTCGCCCTCACGCGCCTCGCGCACAACGACCGGCGCCCACAGCGAGCTCGCGGTGGCCGCGGCCGCCGCGCTGCCTGTCGCCTCAATCGGCGCGGCCGGCGACTGCAGCGCAACGCTGTCTTTCTGCAGGATGGTCGCCGCGCGGTCGCCCGCGATCTTGCCGAAGACGACGCACTCCAGCAGCGAGTTGCCGCCGAGGCGGTTGCCGCCGTGCACGCCG
Organism: Strigomonas culicis; assembly: GCA_000482145.1. NCBI lineage: Eukaryota > Euglenozoa > Kinetoplastea > Trypanosomatida > Trypanosomatidae > Strigomonas > Strigomonas culicis. The sequence goes on from AUXH01000066.1 coordinate 39,611, forward strand.
CCGGTGACCTCGCCGGCGCCGAAGAGACCGAGGATCGGCTTCTTGTCCTGGAAGATGTTGCGCACGTTCTGTAGGCGTCGCTGCGTCGGGCTGCTCGTGTAGCGCGACGAGGGTCGCCCGGCATCGCCACCGGCGCTGCTCACGTCATCCATGGCGTCGTCGCCGCTGCCACTCGCCTCCCCGCCGTGGGACTCGTCGTAGCCGTGGTAGGGCGACTTCCGGCGCGCGTATCCCGACCCGCCGACCGCATCGCCGTCGTCGTTCATCAGGATCTCCGCCGCGGGCGAGATGAAGCAGCCGCCCATCGTATAGTGGATGGACGGCGTCACGCAGGCGACGTAGTACGGCCCCTTGGTGCCCACCACGGATGGAAACACAAGCTTTCCCGTCTGCGGGCACGCCGCGTTGCCCTTCTCCTTGCTGATCTGCTCATAGGTTTCGAGTGTGTTCCAGAGGTTGTTCTCGTCGCAGCGGATGAGCCGCGCGAGTGCCGGGACGTCCTCCGCGACCTGGAACAGCCCGAGCTGGTCCTTATAATAGGTGAGCCCGTGCTTGCCAAACAGCTTCGCAGCCTCCTCGCTGAGCACGCAGTAGGCAAAGTGGCTGTCGTCCGAGTTGGGGTACACATCCTCCTGTGCGATGATCGCATTCGACACGACGGAGCGCAGGTCCAGCTCGTTGATGAAACGGTCGCCGCGCTGGTTCAGTAGGATGCCACCGGAGCCGCGCAGCGCCTCGGGGCCGAGGTACTTCGTCTTGTTCGCGGGGTCCTTGGGGTCGATGAGGCCGGTGGGGTGCAGCTGCACCTTGTTCATGTCGATCAGCGACGCGCCGAGCCGACGGGCGATCTTGACGCCGTCGCCGGTGGCGAAGGTGCCGTTGGTGGTGCAGGTGCCGAACACCTGCGGCGCAAACTCACGCAGCAGGGACGAGCCGGTGCGGTCGTTGGAGAAGCCGCCCGTCGCGAGCACGACGGCGTCGGCGGTGAGCGTCATGACCTGCCGCCGCTCCTCCTCCGCCTGCTGCTGCGGCGACAGGCGACGCTTCGGCGGCGCGCCGCTCTTCGTGTCCGCCTCCGCGGCGGCGGCCGCCTTGTTCGCCGCCTCGCGGTCGATGATTTTGTAGCAGACGCCGGTCACCTGTACCTCGCGGCTGCCGTCGAAGAGGTAGCGCTCCTCGTGAAGGAGATCGACGAGCGCCGTGTTGTACAGAATCGTGATGCGGTCCTTCAGCGCGGTCTCCATGTGGTGGCGCAGTGTCTGCATGATGGTGAAGCCGACGGGCACCGGGCGGCCGTCCGGGGTGTCGGGGACGCGGTGGCAGCGCTTGCGGCTGGCGCCGCCGAGCTGGTAGAGCATCGTCAGCGGCACGCCCATCGTGGTCAGCCACTCGATGGCCTCCGCGCTCTTCACGGACAGCATCCGCACGAGCCCGGGATCGCAGTAGCCGCCCTTGCCGGAGCGGTACGTGTCGCGCTCGAAGAACTGGCAGTTGTCGGAGACCTTGCGCTCCGACTGCGCGCGGGTGCCCCAGCCGTTGATGCCGGACGTCGCCTTCGCGCTGTTGCCGCCGATCTGCGCCTCCTTCTCCAGCAGAATCACCTGGGCGCCGCAGTTGGCGGCCTCGATCGCGGCCGTGCACCCGGCGAGCCCGCCACCGATGACCACCACGCGCGCCGGCAGCGCGCTCGCGATACGCTCCGCGCGGCGCTCCGGGCTCTCCTTTGCGATCTCGTACATGTGGGCGAGGCGCTCACCGGCGCGGGTGTAGGCCACGTAGTCGACGACGCGGTGGTACGCGTAGCGGTGCGGCTCCAGCATATAGCGCACCTTCACCGGCTCCCGCTTGACGAGCGCGGCGGTCGAGAGCGCGTCGGCGTACAGACAGCTGTAGCTCTTCACGGACACGAGGGCCAGTGTGTCGTTGGACGGCTGCAGCAGCTGCCGCGACTGCCAGTCGAAGGTGCTGGAGAAGAAGAGCGCCTCGCGCGGCCGCAGGTCGCCGGAGCCGTCGTCGTCCGCGCGGACAAGCGGCTGCACCATGTGGAGGTTCTCGTAGTCGCCGCTGGTGCAGATGGCCTCCGAGTTGAGCGTCACGACGCGCAGCAGGGGCGGCGACTTGGACGTCAGCTCCGTCAGCGCGCCGTTGGGGAAGCGCACCGGCGGCCGCTCGCCGCCCGCCCCGGTGCCTCTACCGCTCTGCATGTGCTTCGCCTCGATCTCCTCCAGCGTCGGCGGGCGCGGGATGCCGATGACCCACGGCTGGCGCTGCGCGTTGGTGCCCGTCGCCTTGCAGTCACCACCCCACTCGAAGAGCACGTCCTTCATGCCCGCCGCGTTGAGCTTCTCAATCACGAGGTCGACCGTGTAGCCCTTGTTCACCGCGCCGAGGTCCAGCGCGGCCTCCGTGTGCTTGCGCGAGATGACGTTGCGTTTGAAGTCAATCTTGAAGCTGTTCGGCAGCGTGAACTTCTCCGCCTCGTGGGGATCGACAGCCAGCTGCCGGCGTAGGCGGTGCCCGGCGATCGGCGTGGCGGCGGCCGCAGCCGTCGTCTCGCGCAGCCGACGTACGAGCGGCCCCGTCGCCGGGTCGTAGCAACCACCGCTCGCCTGATAGATGTCGACGCAGCACTGCAGCACCCGGGCGAGGTGGGGCGACATGGTGTGCTCCGTGTGCATCGGCAACGTGTTGAGCTTACTCACCTCGCTGTTCGGGTTGAAGTGGTTGAGGTGCACATCCACAATCGTGAAGCACTCGTCCAGGATGCTCTTCGCGGATGCCTTCAGCGTTGCCTCATGCGCGTCCTGCTTCACCTTGGCATCCGCGAAGGCGGCCATCACCGCCGCCTCCTTGTTCTGCTCGTACCGCGCGTGCTCCTGGCTGTTGAAGGCCTCCACGTCTTCGCGGCTGCCGCTCGTGCCTGCTGCCGGATCTTCGGCAGCGGCGGCGTCCGCATCCGGCGCAGCGGCAGCCACGACGGTGGGCGCGCCGCTGTTGTCGTCGTCGTCGTCCGCGTACTCCGGCTCAAAAACGACCTCCACCGCGACGGCGAGAGTGTAGGGCACCGTGTGGATGACATCCTTCAGCTGCAGGATGCGCTTCTGGTGGTGGTTGACGTGCTTCGGAAAGTTTGTGCTGAGCGTCGCGCGCGCGAGGCGATCCCGCTCCTGCGCGGCGGCCACCGGGTCTACAATGACGACCGAGGCGGACGTGTGCGCGTCGACCGGGGGGCTGGCCGCATCCGCCTGGAAGCGCCGCGACGCGGTGAGTGCGGCCACGCTCAGCGGAAGGGCGGCGGCGCTGCGGCACAGGCCAGCCGCGGCGGTGCACGGCCGCCGGGCGAGGAGGGACGCCGCTGCTAAGGACTGCCGAAAGAAGAGGCGTCGGGAGCTGAGCATCACTTTTTTTTTTTAAATCCCTTTTACTTATTCTTTTTTTTTTTTTGCGTGTCTTTATAATCAACTTTATCTTTTGTTTTTTAGTTACAATGACTAATTATTTGAGAATATTATGGTATTATTATTTGCTGTTGCAATAACGCTAAGTAGTAGGCAAAAAGGAAGTGCTTATGAGTCTTTATCTTTGTGAGGGGGTTTGAACTGAAGTTTCTTTTGATGTGTATGATCTACTAAATGATATCCAAAATGAAGAAGAAAAAAATCTTACTCTTTCAGTTGGAATAGTTTTAGTGTAAAAGAAAAGGGGAGAAGAACAGAAAATGCTGCTAATAAAAATAAAAAACAAACAAAAACATATCTATGCATACACAAACTATATTTCTTTTTTGTCAGCTGAAGTAAAATCTGATTCCTGTATCTGAATTCTTTTAGAGGACTCACACTAGATTGTGAGAGTCGTAAAAGAGAGGGAAAAAAGAGAAAGAATAAGAAGGCGCTTAATACTCAAATGGACCCACAAACATCTGAACGAAACACATTCCAAAACCAAAATAGAAAAAACAAACAAACAGTTTTATTAGAATCTTTGTCCGAAAAGAAAAAGAAAAAGAAAAAAAAACGACAGCGAAACGGGAACACCAAATATGAACAAAATAAAAACGACAACAGAAAAAAAAAGAGTGCGTTTTCTTTTTTTTTCGTTGTTGCTGAACTATATAGAAACAGACAACTAAGTCTAGGGAAAACAAAGAAGAACTTCAACTGTCAGAGCAAAAAACAGGAAGTACGAAGGTCAACTTTAAGTAAAAAACAAAATATAATAAAAAAATAAGAATAATAAATGAAAACAAGAATACAACAACACTAAATAAAAACAGAAACTGTTTTTTTTTTTCCGTATAAAGAAATGTGTGTTCATAAAGCTGCAGGAGGTGTTGTTTACAGCTTGTCTGCGGCTCTATACTTGCGCACCGCGCCGTCGATCGTCTTGGCCAACAGTTCGGCGGTTTCCTCCGTAAGTCCCGCCATGTTGGCACGCCCGGTGAGGGTGATGAACACATTGTGCTCCTGGCAGTACGCGCACTCCTCCTTACTGAGCCCCAGAAAAGAGAACATGCCGATCTGCTTCGTGATGTGGCTCCACGTGCCGGGCGTCTTGTACGTCTCCTCGAGGTGCTTGCGCACGAGGGCACGCATCTTCTTAATGCGCCCCGACATGTGGTCCAGCTCCTGCTGCCACTGCGCGCGCAGCTCCGGGTCCGTCAGGATGGTGTGGACCAGGCGCGCGCCAAAGGTGGGCGGGTTCGAGTACTGGGCGCGGATGATCGTCACGCACTGGCTCTTGAAGGGGTCGCGCTGGTCGGGGCTGCCGAGCACCGCCGACAGCAGACCGATGCGCTCGCCGTAGAGGCCGAGGTTCTTCGCGAAGGACTGTGCGCAGAGGAATGGGAAGCCGCGGCGCACGAAGAGGCGCACGGCGAACGCATCGCGATCGAGGTTGCCGCTCGCGTAGCCCTGGTAGGCGGAGTCGAAGAAGATAATGTGGCGCTTCTCGGCAAAGGTGTCCGCGAGCACGCCCCACTCCTCCTCCGTCGGGTCGACGCCGGTGGGGTTGTGCGCGCACTGGTGCAGCACAAAGATGGAGCCCTCCGGCGCGCCGCGCACGTCCGCCACCATCCCCTCCAGGTCGAAGCTGATGCGCGTCGCGTCGTAGTAGCGGTAGGTCTCCACACGCGCAAAACCAGCGGCCTGGAAGATGTTGAAGTGGTTCGGCCACGTTGGGTCCGACACGTACACGGCCGGCAGCGCCTCCAGCGCGCCGCCGTTCGCGCGCAGACGCAGGGAGAGGGTCTGGTGCAGGTACAGCGCCCCGATGGTGAGCGCGCCGGTGCCGCTGAGGGACTGCACACCGGCCATCTTGTCCGCGTTGTACGTGTCACCGTACAGCATCTTCAGCGCCGCCTCGACGAAGCCGGGGTGGCCGGTGGACGGCAGGTACTCGTGATCCAGCTTCGCGGCCACCACGCGCTCCTCTGCTTTCTGCACGACAGGCAGTGGGTAGGGCAGGCCGCACTCGTCACGGTAGGCGCCGACGATAAGGTTCGCCTTTTTGCCCTGCGCCTTCTGCGCCTTTTCGGCTATGGACAGAAGACTGTCGGGCGTCGCCTGCGGCACTCCGGCGAAGAAATCATAGCCGTTCATCTTTTTTTTCTTGAAAAATGTGAATAATATGATGCAAATAGGGAAGAGTATAAGGTCGAACAATGAGCTAAACCTATTACCTTTTTTTTTGCTTTTGGTTCTTCTTGTTATGGGTGCTCTTGGTATTATTATCAGAGTATCTGTACGTATACACATACATAGAGGAGAGAGAGAGAGAGAGAGAGAGAGAGAGAGAGAGAAACAGAAAGTCATCGGTAGCGGCGTAACCCCCAGTAAAGCACACGCGTGATACTGAAACAAAGCGACCTCCCTACGCCGGCAGAGATAATCAAACAAACCACACCAACACCATACTTATGCTCATGAAAAGAAGTTCGCTAACAACTATAAGAAAGTGTAAAATGAAAAGAACAAAAAAAAATAGATAAGAAGGAAGAAAAATGAGATTTCCTATTTTCCATGTTTTTGTTTTTTGGATTATAAGCAATGCCAATTGGGTGGCTTAGTTTTTCGACGAGGAGAAGCACGTCAGATTGAATATATTTATTTCTCTTCTTCACCATCGTTGATGCTATGGCGTTTTGCTGCTATCAGAGGTGGTCTTTACAACTTGGTGCCGGCTCTGTACTTGCGCACCGCGCCGTCGATCGTCTTGGCCAACAGTTCGGCGGTTTCCTCCGTAAGTCCCGCCATGTTGGCACGCCCGGTGAGGGTGATGAACACATTGTGCTCCTGGCAGTACGCGCACTCCTCCTTACTGAGCCCCAGAAAAGAGAACATGCCGATCTGCTTCGTGATGTGGCTCCACGTGCCGGGCGTCTTGTACGTCTCCTCGAGGTGCTTGCGCACGAGGGCACGCATCTTCTTAATGCGCCCCGACATGTGGTCCAGCTCCTGCTGCCACTGCGCGCGCAGCTCCGGGTCCGTCAGGACGATGTGCGCGACGCGCGCGCCAAAGGCCGGCGGATTGGAGTAGAAGGCGCGGACGAGCATCTCCCACTGGCTCTTGACAGCGTCGCGCTCTTCGGGGGTGGCCATGAAGGCAGACAGCACGCCCACGCGCTCGTTGTAGAGGCCGAGGTTCTTCGCGAAGGACTGTGCGCAGAGAAAGTAAAGGCCCCTGGAGACGAAGAGACGCGCGGCGAACGCATCGCGGTCGAGGTTGCCGCTCGCGTAGCCCTGGTAGGCGGAGTCGAAGAAGATAATGTGGCGCTTCTCGGCAAAGGTGTCCGCGAGCACGCCCCACTCCTCCTCCGTCGGGTCGACGCCGGTGGGGTTGTGCGCGCACTGGTGCAGCACAAAGATGGAGCCCTCCGGCGCGCCGCGCACGTCCGCCACCATCCCCTCCAGGTCGAAGCTGATGCGCGTCGCGTCGTAGTAGCGGTACGTTTTCACGGGCGCAAAGCCGGCGGTGACGAATATATTTCCATGATTGATCCACGTGGGATCCGACACGTACACGGTCGGCACCGTGCCGGTGCCCTCCCTCTGGATCCGCTTAGAGATGGTCTGATAGAGGTACTGCGCCCCGATGCTGAGCGCGCCGGTGCCGCTGAGTGTCTGCATGCCTATCATCTTGTCCGCGTTGTACGTGTCACCGTACAGCATCTTCATCGCCGCCTCGACGAAGCCGGCGTGGCCAAGGATGGGCAGGTACTCGTGGTCGAGCTTCGCGGCCACCACGCGGTCCTCCGCCTTCCGGACGACAGGCAACGGGTAGGGCAGGCCGCACTCGTCACGGTAGGCGCCGATAATGAGGTTCGCTTTCTTGCCCTGCGCCTTCTGCGCCTTACTGGCGAGGAAGAAGATGTTGTCCGGCGGGAGCTGGGGAACACCCGCGAAAAAGTCGTAGCCGGGCATCTTCTTTGTATACTTTTTTTTTATATCTTGGTTATTCTACTTTGCTGTCTTTGCTATCACGTGACTAAAGAGGAGAAATGGAAGCGATGCTGTATAGTTTCTTGTGATACGTAAACCACAAGTCTTGTCGTTCCTCTATGAGAGAACGCTTTGTAATAAACTCTTTCCTTTTTTACTTTCCTCTTTTTTTTTTAAAGTTCTTGTATGTAGTTTCCTACTGTTAGAACAGAATACAGTGCTAGAAGATAGCCTTGACAGAGCATCATAAAGTACTTTTTTTTTGGTTTGTTATTATCGATAGTATCATAATCATAATTGCTGTTTTTCTTGTTGTTACTGGGGAAAAAAAGGGGAGTATAAAAAGGAGCACTTCTAGTTCATTGCTAAGTAGCTGAACAAGCAAAAAGACACCTCTCATTTGTTCACTCTCAAAAACCGTTTATGCACATGCGAGTTGGACCTGGAAAGAGCGGAAAAACCAAAAACCAAACAAACCTAAACCCACCAAATCATGTGGCAGCCACCCACCGCGACGGTAAGCTAGATGCAATACTCCTGCTCACTGTCTTCCGAAGACTTGAACTCGTTCACCACACTCGCCGCCTGAAGATGGAACTCGGAGAGAATAGTGGAGTAAGTGGACGAGGATCCCGCCGCGCACGTCGTGAGGCTCTGGGACCGCGTATCCGCCGGACGATCGACGAGGCTGGAGGAAGCGGCGGCAGTATCGACGTGCGCGCTACTCGGTACCACCACGACCAGTCTGTTTTCTTTGTCACTGCGCTTCCGCACCGCCGTGTCCGTCTCCGCGTTGGCCGTCCGCGCCGCATCACCCAGTTCATTGTGATTCGGCTGCTGCTGCTGCTGCGTGGTCGTGGTGCCGGGGGGTGTCGCCGCCATCGCGCGGCTGTGCTCACTCGCGGGCGTGGGGCTGCCGCTGCGCACCTTGGGCGGCGGCGCCGTCGCGGAGGACTCGGCAAGTGTCTTGAGCACATCCTCGAGCGTACCCTTTTCGTAGCGCGTGCGGGGCAACCCGAAGCTCGCGTTGGGCTCCGGCGCGCTCCCCGGCACCTCCATCGTGTTGGGCGGCGAGCCGCCGCCGGTGGGGTGCGCGCCGTAGCCGCCGCGCGGCGTGGGGTGCAGCACACTGCTGGTGACGGACCCCGCGAGGCTGCTGACTGCCGTGCTGGTCGCGGCGCTCGCGGCGGCGGAGCGGAAGGAAAAGAGCTGGCGCCGCTGCGACCGCCGCGCAAAGTTCTGCTCCTCCAGCTGGAAGACGGTCAGCACGTCCCGCGGCACGTGGCTGCTCTGTGCCGCCGCTGCGTCGGCCGCGGCCGCGGTGGTGGTGGCCGCCGCGCCGCTGCCGCCCTTGAGGAGGTGCGCGGCGGAGCCCATGCTGGCGCGCCGTTTCGGCGACTGCGCGCTGCCGCTGGCGGCGCTCTCGGCGCCGACGGGCGGCAGCGCGCCGCTGAAGGCGGCCGGCATTGACACGCTCAGCAGCGACGCGCGGCGGAAGCAGTGCAGTCCGTCTGCGGCCGGCGCACCGT